>CM055268.1:88365898-88594953 GCA_029237695.1 Conchocele bisecta
GGGATAGATATAAACGAGTACTAAGTGAAACTACAGAAGATGGAAAACACATTATAGATGTAGCACAAAATAGAGATTTAAAATGAAAGACGGCGTTATGAAAACGTACTGTCAACAAAAATTAGGACTCTCGGCATACTACGATAAAAGACGCGTGTTACCAAACGGAATACATACAGAACATCTCTAGTGATCCGGGGGTAGCTGGGTGTCAGAAGGCACTATAAGAAGTTCTTCGCGAACCAAACCTCCTCGAGATGGCCCATCATCCAAATAGTAGAGCACAGGCTCATCGGGTTTGGTAATAGATCGATCTAGATGATATACATTGAGAGACCACACTGGATCAGTCGCGCGGCGGCTGCCACCTTCGAGCTCTCCCGGTTGATAGAGGTACCGGACGTCAATATCTGATGGAAGCCGCTGCTCCTCTAAACCAACGGGTCGCCCGCGCGAGACGGCAGAGGGCTCGCTCGTCACCCTTTTAAACTTGATGGCATCTACGGGCTTCTTACCTATCAATCTGGTGCGGAGACCACGGCGGGCAGTCTGGCCACCCACTCGGTCGATCGCGAATGAGGGTTTACAAGTTCTTTGGCATATTGGTGTCCGAACAGTCTCTCAGCCAGGGTTCGATTGAAGCGTTCCACGATCCCCTGGTCCCGGTGGATGTTGACGCGGCCGCGTCTGATAGAAACTTTATGCTTAGAACAATAGAATGAGAGACCGCGCCCATGAACTCGCGGCCGGATTGACCTGCAGAAGATTCGGCCATTTGAGAGGACTCCCCCTTATTATATTCGGGAAGAGCCTCGGCCACTTCCTTAGATTCTTTATGTGGTCAACGGCTCAGCCCCCTTATAACGACTCGCTACGTCAACGATTGTCAGTGCGTACTTGTACGTTTTGCGACCGACGCGATCGTGAGGTAGAAACAGGAGATCCGCTTGGTGAACTTGGTTCGGCACCGGCACGTCGAATTTCGGACGCGGAATATTGTGAGGCGCGGGTAAATAGATCTGCCAGATGGCCTGCTTCTTGAGCCATTCCTTGACAGCGTTTTCTGAAACCTTGGTCGCCGCCGCGAGGTTCTTGATGGCCGCGAGTCCCTTCCAGTAGCCGCGTGGGCTATAGTATGTATTCGACAGCTTGCGCGTTAGTTTGGTATCAAGTTTGCGCGTGTTCATCGTATGCGAAGTATTCTAATATATCAGACAATCTCCAACATGCCCTCGCCAGTTTGTCCGGTAACTGCGTCGTTAATAATAAACCTTTGTTGGAAGTTTCGCTGCAGCCCCAATCGCGTTTGGGTTGGAACAGGAGAGGGGAATCTAATTCATTCAATCTCGATTGGGAGTCCAATCCCCCAGGATTGGTGGAGGAATCTAACATCCGCTTTGCGAAAAGGGTGGCCGCTTTTTCGTCCTCGCGCCACGTCTCGAGAGAATCTCGGGCCAGACGAATCATACTCTTTGCACCAGGTAAACGATGTTTTTGGGCAGTGTAGCCTACATCGATCATAGCGTCATAAAGTTCGTCAACTAACATCGTTCTATATATATATATATTTATAAAAAAAAATGTTTTTTTAATTAATTAATTTAAAATCTCGATTGAATATAATAGCCGACGAGCCCAACCACACCCATTCCCACGACGATGAACGCGATCTCGCGGTCTTTTTGGTCCTCTGACAGTTAACAGTAAAGAAATTGAAAGTTGGGGGCTTCGGGATCCATTGGATCGAGACTTTTGTGTGGATATGCC
The DNA here is from genome assembly GCA_029237695.1 of Conchocele bisecta. Lineage (NCBI taxonomy): Eukaryota > Metazoa > Mollusca > Bivalvia > Lucinida > Thyasiridae > Conchocele > Conchocele bisecta. Next base: position 88,367,666 of record CM055268.1, read on the forward strand.
AGCGCGTACTCGCGGTTGGCTTCTTCAACGTTCTGAAAAGTTTGCGTGGCGTGATTTTCTCGGCGAAGCTCTTCGTTGACCCAGTCCAGATGGGCGGTTCGTTTTTTCGACCACGCTTCCTTTGCGCTATTGAGTTGTTCTACAGCTAAATCATGGCACTTACGCTCCTCATCCACGTTCAAGCTTTTCATTTTAGAGAATATAAAGTTGCTACCGCTGAACGCCAATGCGTTTACAAGCGCACCACCTACTATTACTGCGATTGAAGCCATTTATTTCCATATATTAACTGGTAGAATTCCAGCTTTAACTAGATAATCTCGGGTCCAAACTGCGGCCGCTACATCTAAGGTCGCGAGCCCTACGTCTCTCACAGTAAAGTCCAATTTGGGAGCGGTTCCTCCTAGGGCCATCTTTGATAGTCGAGCATACCCGATACTGAAACCCGATATCACCACGGCGTGATAAAGCGCATTCACTAACATTTTACCATCTTGTTCAGCCATTGTTATAATTATTGCATATATAAAAGGGGTCGCGATCAATGTTTAAATGGGGCACATCCAATCGCGATTGGTGTTTCGTAACATTCTTCTGAACACTGGCTGGTTTGTTTTTTTTTCGATAATATGGGGTATTTCCAAACGCACAGGGCACCAACAACTGCCAACCACCAAACAACCCAACTCCAATTCACGAATTTGGGTTCAATCGGATTCGCCCAACCTCGATTGGGTGTTGAGTGTGCTTCCAATTCGTGAATTGGGGTGTTGTTTGTACTCAACTTTGTCTTCAGATGTTTTGCTGTCTCCGTCCCCGATTGTAACGACTGTTTAGCCTCTCGAAGCTCGGCGAGTATTTTATCTTGTTTAACTTTTCGGGTGGCAGCCGCCGCCCGCCCAGCTGCCTGTCTTTTGGGATTTTTTATATGCGGTACGTCATCCAGTGGCGGAGTAACACTCTGGTTCGATTGTGTTGGAGCAATCTGGTTCAACTCCGTCACTCTCGTGGGTGTGTCTTGTGTCATCATTTTCAGGGCTTATAGTTCGTGGGTATATATGTCCAAATTGACAGTGTTTACCCGTGGTCAACGCGGTTGTCAGCGGAGCTAAGTACATTCCAAACTTGTGATAAATTGAGCAGCAGGCTGTTCTAAGAGTGTGTCCTATAAAAGGGTCAGTCTCTAGATCGTGAATCAACCCTTCAGTGTTTGGTATAGGGAGAAGTATACTAACGGTGGTAGCGTACAAATGAATAGCCGCCGATCCAAGAGTTTTTGTCATCTCTGCTCCCAATTTGGATTCGTATCGCGCATACATTTTATCGATCTCCGCATCTGACATCTTATCCACCTGAAAAACTGAGAGACGCCTACCGAGATAATGCTCCGATTGTCCCCCAGCAACCAGCGCAGCTAGCCGCTCTCGTCGCGCCGCATTTTCATTCGGAGTCGTTGCACTCAACCCAATACCAACCCCCGATTCCAATTGCTCTGTCGGAGTTGATGTTTCATTATCTTTCAGAATGTTGGCAGTCGGAGTTGAGGTTTCTTCCATTAGCTGATCGAGAAGTTCGTCGCAGTTCATTTTTTTCAAAATTAGTAATTTAACTATTCTAACAAGTCTCATCACTTTAACATATTGCCAAGCGCACCACCCGATACTTATGATCACCATTATGCTCGCAACAAAGCTCGCAGCGGAGCACCAAATTGTTAACATTGTTAACCATTGTTCATCATTTGTTCAGCATTGTTCAGCAATTGCTAAGCATTGTTCAGCAATTGCTAAGCATTGTTAAGCATTGCAATAGCGTATTACTTTGTAATTTTCCTAATTTTTTCAAAATTATTAATTAATTGATAACTTTATAAGCAGTTGGTTGATCAGTCTTTAGCAGAAGCTTGGCGTGCTTAGTTTCAGAAAGCATCTGTCGAACCTTCAGGCGCTCCTCGCGCGTTGGGATAACGTCATTCTCTCGAAGACAGTCATCGAATGAGTCTCGGTCCTTGCAGTGAAAGAGGGCGACCCATTTCGTTTGCTCGCGCAGATCCTTGAGGACGGCGTTGTATTTTTGAGTGGAGATCCATACGCTTTGCCTCGCATGGCGGCCAGAAAATGCGAGCTCGGAGAGCATGTCCTTCTTTTTGGTCATCGCCGCCTTGGCCGAGCAATCGTCAATCACATATAGGGTGGGGCTCACCCTGGAATCTTTGGTATAAACCACGCAACCAATCGTGAAGCCTATCACCCGGGTCAATAACGTATACCTCAGGGTCGGTCCATATCCACGGGCGCCGCTGATAAGTATCGTTGTGCCGCACAGTGGGACACAGGATCACAATATGACGAAAGGCATCGCGGTAGGAGCCCTCGAGCAAGTCTATGGATGAAAACCGTTTTTTCCACATCCTGTCTGCCCACATATTATGGCAGAGTGAGCACTCCAATCGTAAATTGGTATTGATTGCTAGATTTCTTAATTTTTCTTTAGAATTATGTTATTTAATAAATCGTTAGATTTAGTAGATCGCTGATACGTATCGACCATCTTCGATGTTGAGTTGTGCGTCTGTAATTATATAAGTACACGTTCAAATGGCCCGGCTCCGTCCGCCTCTTTGGTATCTGGATCGTCACACCCTCACTAGCGTTCTCAACTTGGCGTCCGCTATCCGTGTATTTGGTCATCGTCGCTGGCTCGCATGTCTAGCCATAACGCGTATTTAGTATTCAGGAACTCCGCGAGGGAGACGGCCGAGAGATGTAGGTCTTTGGCAACTGCTGCAACCTCCGGAGAGCGCTTAGAGCCGGCAGCAAACTGCTTTCTTACTTCGTCCCACTGCTGGTGCGCGCGAAGACCCGCGCTGTAGAGTTGATTGGGGACTCCCTCGATCGTCACCTCTACCTTCGTGATTTTGGGGTTATAGAATCTGTCGGTTTTTTGTGATTTTGGGGTTATAGAATCTGTCGGTTTTTCTAACACCGAGCGCTACCCGAGCCTCCTCGAACAGCATCAGTATACCTTTCATCGAGCGGGCGGGTACGTTGACGTTAATATTCCACAATGTGTCGCCTTTGTCTTTCGGCATCTTACAATGGCGAAGAACTCGGTCGTAAAGTATGGCAACGCGCCCGGCGTACTGGGTTCTGATCAATCGCGCGAGTTCGGGCATCGTGACCATGTCGTACTCCAGCGAAACATTATCGATCGTATACGTCGATAACAAGTCGCTGGCTATGATAACTCGGCCGTAGTCGTTGAACGTTAGTTCGTATTCGAGGCGGTCAGCCAAAGCGCTCTGATAGTAGGGCATGTGACTCTCCAGCAACTCTAAGTCGAGCGGGATGTAGAAGCGGTTGCCGTAAGCGCCCGCGACCGCGTTGTCACTAGCGTTGTTATCTACCTTGTTAGCAGCCCCGTAATAACGACACTCTGTCTCACGCCTTTTGCCCCGAGGGGCTCACGCAGTCTGCGGTATGGATTGAGTTTGCGACCGTATTTACTCGAAGACATAATTAATTTTATTGAAACTATTAAACCTGTATTGTTTTGTCTTTAATATAATAATAATTATTAAAGATGGCTGGTCTCGATATTGGCATGGACGAATTCGATAGCACTACGGGCGACCGAGAATATTACCTAGCAGATGATGATGATGATGATGATATCGATCCATATACCCGCTTAGAGGGCTTGGACGATGATGACTACTTCGATAATATGCTCGACGAAACGTCCTTCATAGAGTACCCGCCCGAGGCGAGTACACATTTCGAAACGTGGGAGGCCAAATCCAAATCTCCGTCATGGGCGGGCGGTCGCAAGATTCCCTCGGGGATCTCCAAGAATGAGCTGGCGTCTACCGAGGTAACGGATGCTCTGGTGAAACGGTGGAAGAGTATAGTGTTCTAAACGGAAAATTAATGCCCCCAGCCCCGTTGCAGTTCTGCAGCACTAAAAGAGGAGACCTGTGGGTTAAATGGGGCAATACCTGGAAGTTGCTGACGTAACAAGAACGACCAAAAAAGTTCCTCAGCGCCTCTTCAATTGAAGCGATATGGAGTACTCCTCGCTCGAGCTCTTCGGAGTGCTTGAAGACCATTTCAGCGCCACTGCCTACAAAAATGGTAAAAACCCTAACAGTCTACGACGAAACGCTGGCGAAGACGGCCGCCACTATAGAAACGATCGAGCTCAGTGAGATCCCTCGCGTAGCCACCGACGCTATTAATAAGATTGAAACCACGGTCAACGAAATAAACGGCACGAAGTTTGACCCACCGTTACCTCTTCGCGAACTCCGGGGACTCGATAAGGTTCTGCAAACAACTCGGGGCGAACTAGTCAATAACCTCTCCAAACTCTCAGCGCTGGACAAACATATCGCTCTAGAAGAAAGAAAAATAAAGGAAGCACGGGGCGATAGAGAATCTACCGAGCGGATCAACAACTCCTGCGGTCGTTGCGGACGAAAGAGAAGCTCGATTGGAGGCTGCCTCGACTAACCGTGAGACGCTTTCCGGTCAATTAAGTCGGACAGCCGCGAAACAATCTCGAGGGTCCTGCACGAGGACACTACACTCGGTGCGCGTATTCGCACTCTGTTCAGAGAGAAGGGCGTCACGATAATAACCGTCATCGCGGCTTTCAGCATGATTATATCGACCCTAATTCTATCTATATCATCTCTAGTTCTATCTATCACGGGTGGGGGTTCACACCACTCCAGCACCAGCTCCAGCTCCATCTCCAGCACCAGCACCATCCGGTGGGGTAAAAGAATGGATAAAAAAACAACTAAAAGCCCTCGCCAATATCCTGGCTAAATTAGCAGGAAAGTTGGCTGCCGCACTACCTGGACTGATCGGAAGTATCGTTTCTTACTTGCTATCTATATTATCAAAAACGGTCGGATGGCTCGCCAATAATACTTGGGCTTTAATCGCGGCAATCGCCGGTCTCCTATTATTCTCTGTCAAGAGAGTTCCTACAACCAAAGCGTAAATAATCCGATCGCCACGAGGGTGATGACGAGCCCTAATTTCTCCTCCTCGTGTGTTGTGCTTCCAATTTCACCCAATTTGTAATTGATTGGTGTTTCTCCAATCGCGATTGGTCTGTTGATGGATCTCGATGGTTCATCCAATTTACGAATTGGGGGTACTGGGTTCGATTTACGAATTGGGGGAGGTGTATCCATTTTGTGTTTTATGAAATCGGTTCCACTGTTGGGGGTGCGCTTGATGATATCCGTGTTCACGTTACCGTTGTGGCCTATTTTTTGATTGGCGGTGGCGATTACGATCTGATTATTGTAACCGTCAACCGGGTCGTCTCGTAGTATCATATTGCTCGGCGCCATATAAAGACCTATTCCAAATACATAGTCTACTGGGGTGCTGGCATTCTGCAAAACGTCTTGATAATTCTGGATCGCCTTCTCCAGGTCCACCCTAGCTGATATGGCGTCCTCTACAAGTGCCAAGAATTGTTTTTGTGCATCAAACGCTGTTTCCATGCCCAGTATAGAACTGCGAGTTTGCTTCTGTGCGCCGAGGATGGCCCAGACGTACGTGCGAATGGAGTCGTTGACGCGAGTAACCCCGGCCTGCGTGAACCCTACCCGTATCTAACATAAATGACCCCACGCGTTCTGAACCTCAGCAGCCTGCTGTATGTAATCGACGTGAGCCAGTTTCGGAGGTAACATTTTACAAGAAAACACGCCACAGTGCCGACCTCCAGACACTTCCGGCCCGAATGTCATAGTCGCGGGGTCAAAATTCCCGCGTTCCGACTGACGATGTGGTCACCGGAGTGATCGTGTCTAAAATCAGTCTGTGTCCAATTCCCGGACTGGCCGTGAATGAGAACGTCCCCGAGGCCGGTGCTGGTAGGAAATGCTTTCTGTCTCCAGTCCGCGTCTTTTGAAACGTTAAATTCGTTACACAGTCTTTCAAAGGCCATACGGTCATATGCGTTGGAAATGGGATCCCAGGCGTCGTCTTGAGGTAGTGAAATACCTAGTTCTTTGAGAATCCTCCTAATAGTATAATACACGTGAAAGTTGTAGACACTTCGGAGCATGACATTCTTGGATGTCAGATGGTCTTTATATGAAACTCCACACCCGGCTGTTGCGCACCATACAGCGAAATTTATTTGGTTCTGCCAAAACTGCATCGGTGTTGCTTTCCACCCGTTTACCACCTCCATCGTAGTAATCTTGGGCAGCCTATATTGTTCAAAGATATTAGGGAAATTGGTGGCAAAGCCGCTGTCCGGTCTAACCGTTACGGTTGGGTGTACCAAGGGGGTTAACAACGTCTTTTTGTGTGTATTTACCTCCGACCGCGTACTTTACATTAGAGTTAAAGCTAAATGCTTTGGTATCCATTGAAAGATATTATTATGTTTGCTACTATAACTAATGTTCAAAAAGAGAGTTGTGAACTTCAAAAATTAATAGACAACTGCTGCGGACAACGCCGGGTAGGCCTTAGATCAATCACGTTCACGGTTGGGTGGAAAAACATTGAAACGTTAGAGTCCATCGAGTCCGGATTTGTCCAAGATAGTATCGGCCCTGGTGTGGGGCAGGGGACTAAACGCCTTCTGTTCACAAGTACCGAATTACTTCCTGGCCTTTGGGGTTTCGGAGATCTCAAAGCTTTTATCGCGGCGAAGTTTCCTGATAGTGGCACTCTCGCAGTCTCAAAAGCCATGGGGCTTGCGACATTGTCCGTTGAGAAGCGTTTATGGATCTCACCGGGTTGGCCTCAATGTTAGGATTTAAATATGCACCCCCTTACAACGAGGATGAAGGGTTTGTGCACCCGGCGAGATTTGTCTTCCCCGTGGGCGAGCACCGCGGCGATACCCCAGTAAACTTCGCCTTCACGAAAACTCTCGGGGTGCACCTGGATCGGGTGAACACATCGTACAACACGGTAGACGGGTCCCCCAGCACATTACTGAAAACTGTGCCCGCCAGCGACTGTTTCTATGGCGAGACTGTGACCTTAGATTTCCCACACCCCGAGATGAAAGTTTTGTTTTTGGAATCTGGACACATCCACGAGTTGAAGATTTATATTCTCGATGATAAAGGGCGAGAGTTGAAGAACGATTACCCGATTTCGGTCGTCCTAGAAATTTCAAATTAATTATTTAGAATTAAACGCATGTTCGTAATATATATTATCAACATTATGAGTATATACGGACCAGGTAGTTCTTCCGATTGGGTGACAAATTCAAATAATTTGGAACCGGCAGAAGGGGGATTCATCCCGACAGAGGGCGACATTTTAACTACCCAAAAAACAAAGGCCTTGATCAATAGAACTATATCGAGGGCCACGGACGAGATTCACAAATGTCTACTATCACAACTTAGAGAATATGCCCTGGCTGTGAATACACAAAGTCGTGAAGAAACGCATACGGAACTAAACGAACTAGGTAAAAAAATAAAAACCAAATTTAAGAAAAGAGGCCCGGTTGGGGATTGATAAAGCCCGAGAAGACCGCCAGGTTGACATTACGGCGGTTTATGATGCGTTGCGCTTAGAAGACTCTCTCAGCAAAGAAGCTACACTTGCTGAATTAGACGGGAAAATAATCGATTTTCGAAAAGAGGCCACGTCGGGTATTGAGAAAGCCCGAGAAGACCACCAGGCGGACCTTACGAAGGCTTATGAGGTGTTGCGCTCAGAAGACTCTCTCATCAGAGAAGCGGCACTTACTGAACTAGATAAAAAAATAACCAAATTTCGAAAAGAGACCCGGTCGGGTATTGATAAAGTCCGAGAAGACACCAGTCGAACCTTGAGGAGGCCATTGCGGAGGCTTATGATGCGTTGCGCTTAGAGAACTCTCATAGTAAAGAAGCGACACTTACCGAACTAGACGGTAAAATAGCTGAATTTCTGAAAGAGACCAGGTCGGGGGTTGAGGGGGTCCGAGAAGACCACAAAGAGGCCATTGCGGAGGCTTATGGGGCGTTACGCTCAGAGGACTCTCTCAACAGAGAAGCGGCACTTACTGACATATACGATAAAATAACCGAATTTAAAAAGAGACCCGGTTTGATCTTGATGGAGTCCGAACGGGTATTGAGAAAGCCCGAGAAGACCACCAGGCGGATATTACGGAAGCTTATAGGGTGTTGCTCTTAGAGGACTCTATCAACAGAGAAGCGACACTTACCGAACTAGATGGAAAAATAACCGAATTTCAAAAAGAGGCCCGGTCGGGGGTTGAGAAAGCCCGAGAAGACCACAAGGTAGCCATTGTGAAGGCTTATGAGGTGTTGCGCTCAGAGGACTCTCTCATCAGAGAGGCGGCGGTTGCTGAACTAGATGGAAAAATAACCGAATTTCAAAAAGAGGCCCGGTCGGGTATTGATAAAGCCTTAGAAGGCCACCAGGCGACCATTACGGAGGCCTATGATGCGTTGCGCTTAGAGGACTCTCTCAGCAGAGAAGCGGCACTTACCGAACTAGATGGAAAATTAACCGAAGTTTCTGATAAACTGAAACATGATCGTATAGCCGCGACCAAAGCTCTTGAGGAGGCCTCTTATGAGATTCGTACTGAGGCATATAACGCAAACAGGGCGCTTGCCGGAATAGTGAAAACAATGAAAACACCAAAACGTGTCATAACAGTTTGGGCTGAGAAGCGGGGCCCATTGGTTGTGGGGCACTATGAATATTCGTTCGGTGCCAAAGCGAGTAATAAATATGGGGGATACACTATGACAGCTGCAGGTGAAGTTATCCAAATGGCGGTCTGCTCGGTTAATGCTAATGGTAAACCTGTGGGCGCGGTCGCGATAAATATTGTAGTAGATGGGGAAGAACGAGGGGTTGGAGTCACTAAAATCTCTGGAGATAGTTCGACGATTGTTTCGTTCGCCGGTAATGATCGAATTAGACTTTCCCAAGGTAGTGTTATTAACTTTGTTACGAAAATCGGTGACTCAGAGAGTTCTTCCACTATTGTCTCATTGTTAATTGAACTTATTGTGTAAATAGTAATATATTCAACTAAAATTTAAATATGAACGAATCACTATATTCAACTCTCAATACCACTCCACCAACACTGTATCCAACTCTCAATACCACTCCACCAACACTGTATCCAATTAACGAAAGAAGTTCAGATTTTAGGTTGAATAATATCGTCGCTATGCAGGATATTTTAGTTAGAGAATGTGCAAATAGAAAAAGACACGCTAACAAATATAAGCGCGCGGCAAACATAGCTGAAGCATCTAGTACGGTTCTGGCAAGTGTTTCTGTGTTGTGTGGGGCGGGGACTGCTGCAACGCTATCTACAATTGTAATGATTCCACTTGCAGGGGTTTTGAGTGGAATTACCGTTTTATCTGGAACACTTGTATGGTAATTAGGGCGGTGGGTGGAAAACTCGAGAAAAAAAGTAGAAAACATGATAGAATATCAGTTCTCGCTATGTCTAAGAAAAATAGCATCGACGTTATGGTGTCCAAAGCGTTGGCCGATAAGAAAATATCAAATTTAGAGTTTGAATCCGTGGTGGAAGAAATGGGGAGATATGAAGAATTAAAAAATGATATAAGAATCAAGGCGCGCGCCACCATGCCCAAAATTGAGTGTACTGATTGGGATAAATTTAGGGTAAAACTTGGAAATAAAGTCGGAGGAAATGTTACAGCACCATTGTGATTTTTTAAAAAATAATTAATTTTAATTTTAAAATTAATTAAAATTAATTATATTGTCGCAGTAAACAATTTATTAATTAATTTTAGGAAAATTATTAACAATTTAAAAAGAAAAAAAGATTTTTTGTTTAGCTTCCACCGAGGCTCGAACCCACGCCAGCAAAACCCTTCTGGGCCCACCCGGCTAGCCACCTTTTCTGATCTTCTCTGATCTTGTCTTTGTCTTACTCGTCTCATGTTGTGGCTAGCCGGGTGTAATAGCTGCCTGTACAGCACACCCCCATCTATCGGCTGATCTAGGAACCAGTGTCGAAAGTCTACGCAACCTTGGAAGTGCCTGCACGGAAGCACTGAGCGCTCATTTTTCGTCAAGGGGCGTCCCCCAAGACAAAGTATTGTTGTTAATTTTACATATATGAAGTTAAAACCGTGTTGTGCAATACCAAATATTTACTCGTTTATTTTTATTTGTTTTATATATAACAAGTTCATTTTTTATTTAATAATATAGGTTATAACGTTCTAAATTATTAAAAGTAAAATTAAAAAAATAAAAAACATGCCAACCAATCACAATGTAAGAAATACTTCCGGAATATCGATAGCGGGTTGTGTAATACACACCCCACGTGTGTGTAGTATATATTACAGTGTGTTTATTTTCCATCCCGGAAGACGTAATTGTGTAAATCTCTCTATAAAATGGACGCTTAATATACGTGTAAGGTGGGACACCTAATTTACATGTTCATAACACGTGTAATTGAAACATTGTCGTCTGCTTGGTGTGATTATAACATAAATTAGTTCTGTTCAATAATAATTTTTTAAATTTCCAATTTCTTCTAATAATTTCCAATTTCTTCTAATAATTTTCCAATTTCTTCGTTAAAAGCGATATCGTAGAAACGCATATCCGTCAACGAATCTTTTATTTTAAACTGTTTTATAAAATTAGTTTGATAATATTTCGGTAGTGTTTCTCCTATCCAATTGATCCTATTTAGTCGCTTCATTACACAAATTTGATCCTTATACCGGCGACATAATTGTCGGTTTAATATTGTAAATGCAACGTTTTTATCGCAGCGTAATAAATTACGCTGATATTTCATGTATTCGATACAACATAGTATTGTCATTTTACCGTGTTTTAATACTGTAGAAACAGCGTAAAATTCTCCATAAAAGTCATCACAAAATTCCAATTCGTTGTGTATTTTATTATCCATTTTGTTATAATATTTTATTATAACCTATGGGATTTATATGTTCAATTGGACGTGAAAACAACATGATGTATTTATGACACCAATTTTGGATTTTTCGGGGTGGTGGGAGACAATTTCCTCGTTAACCAATTTTTGATTTTTCGGGGGTGGTGGGAGTAGTATATGGGGGTGGAAATGATGCCACCGTAGGTGGTATCATTTTGACTCCCTTTATACTACTTTGTGTGTACGAGTAAATGCAATACTCCACAGAATAAATACGCATTTACTTAATATTTAATTATAAGTAAAATCCAGCTATCAGGACAAAATTGTATTATAACGAATTTCACCTTTACGTAGATTTAATTCTGATTTACTTTAAAGTCAACTTTGACTTAATTCAAATATAATTGTCACTTTTCTCCATCATTGTGTGTACGAGTAAATGCAATACTCCACAGAATAAATACGCATTTACTTAAAACACAATGAACTCTAATAGGATGTCAGTTAAACACAAAATGGGGCATGGTGGATGGGGTCGTGCGGCCGACTGATTTGCAGGGCTTGTATAAATTATGAGATGTGGGGTTGGCGGGTGTAAGGATAGGGTGGTGTGGCTTACTGATAAAATGTACAAAGCGATTGAGTGGGAGGGAGGGTGGGATTGTGCTAGGTGGTGGGCGCCACAGAGGCTACTTGTTTAGCTAACCAGTAGTCAAATCACCTCCCTTTGAGGCAATTATTGTTTGAAGCTTTACTCCGGCGACTCAGGAGCTACCGTGTGGAGGTTTACATCAGCTAATGCAATGTCAATGTGAAATAACTTGATTTCACATTCTTTAGATGTGTGCGAGTTTCCCCATTACCCTATTATGTTACTTCATGAGCGATTGACTTATACTTTTTAAAATGTCTATTTGTATGATCAAATCACCACATCGATGGGATATATGGCGATGTCAGCGTTCTTGTTATTCGACAAACTGCTGTGCGTATTGTTTCTTTATGTGCCATATTATGGAACACCGTAGTGGAGGGTAAAACTTTGGGTGTGTCAATGCCTACGATGTGATACAGTTAAAAATTATATCTAAAATCAATTGTCGGATCGCCCCTCCCAACTTGAACCCCAGACAATATCGCTGCCCTTGGCATGCAATGGGCCTCACTATCGTCGGAACAAGCTGTGCCCGAGAGTCGTCCACATACAGCGTGGATACATAAATAATACTCCCGTTTTAAAAGGGCGTATAAAACATGTGCCGCCGTACACCCACCCCCACCCCCACAACTAGCACACTTGCGACATATCATTTTCGGTCTAGGTGCACACCTGATGGTGTTTACAATCATCTGTTGGTAATCCAGTTTCACGTGCAAAGTGTGACTGTAGAATTCGGCAGGAACAAACGTATCTCAACCAAGCTATGTAGTCGCTCACGTCATCGCATCACCAATACATTGATATTTACCATTAATAGCTTGACATAGTGCATTTTCATTTGTGTTTGATCTCTTGATAAAGCAAGATTTGGCAGCACATGATAATCATCTCCAAAGACGATTCTCCTATTTTGTCAAAATATGGTTTTGTAAAGAAATACCAATGTATTCAAATTTTCTTTTCACATTTGTTCATTTCGTAATACAATAGGTTTGGAAACACCCGAGAATCGTCTCCTTCGACGATTCTAATGTTTTGTAAAAAAAAAAACATACATGTATTGATGATTTTTGTCACATTTGATTGCTTTTTTAATAATAACACATGTTTTGACAGCACATGAGATTTATATTTTGTACGAATAATAGCATTATTGTCGAGCCCGCTTGTGGAATGCGATACATATAGTGATCACAATGACGTCCGGGTGTCCGTGCGTATTTAGGTTTGAGGCGGCTTTCAGCTGCGCCGAAAACCTATTGTATTTGTTTGTTTTTTTGTTTTTTTTTGTTTTTTTTTATTCAGCCGTTCAGGCTACAGCCCAAACCGCTGGTCGGATCGACTTCAAATTTTGCATGCCGATTCGGATCAAGTGTGCGCAGAGACTTAGAGATTTTCAGAAATATCTTAATGCCACTTTCCACGAAACCGGAAGTGACGTCATATTTTCTATAACTTTCTATAACTTCCTTATTTTCCAACCGATTTCAAAAATTATTTTTGCATTGGAAAGCTGACAACATTCTCTATCTCGGCCTCGCTGACAGTTCTCGGCTATCTGGTCAAATAAGAGAGCTATTAGGGATTTGAAAGATTGAAATATGTACATACTTTTCAACGATTTTGCCGAATTTTTGCCGAATTTCGGCTGATAACGGGTGGTCTTTGCAAACGTTTTCCAATTTGTACAGTAATGTCAGCAAACATAATTTTCTTGCCATGTGATAGGGGAGTGTACAGGCGCATTAAAAGATGAGAATTTCAGAGCTATATCTTGACTACTTCCGGTTCTATTGGATGTCAAAGATGAACGTCTTTTTTTTCAAGTTTTCAAAATAGAGCAAACGGATGTGACGTCAGCTTCGTTATTTATCAATAGATTTCAAAATTTCTTGCTGCAGTCGATATTTCAGTCATTTAGCTAAAACTTTCCCGCTTTGTGCCAGGCCTATGGTGAAAAACAAACGAAAACTTCACTGGCGGAATATTGCACATATGTAATTTCCGTTTTATTAGGTGTATTTACAAATGGCGTAAACTGCAATTTAGGGGCGATAACTATCGAAAAATAATCATCCGCTGACTTACGGGCTCCCCCCATCTACACCAAACCGCTGGTCGGATCGACTTCAAATTTTGCATGCCGATTCGGATCAAGTGTGAGCAGAGACTCAGAGATTTTCAGATATCTGTTAATGCTACTTCCCACCCACGAAAACGGAAGTGACGTCATACTTCCTATAACTTCCTTATTTTCCAACCGATTTCAAGAATTCTTTTTGCATCGGAAAGCTGACAAAATTCTCTATCTCAGATTCGCTGACAGTTTTCGGCTGTCTGCTCAAATAAAAGAGCTATATGCATTTGAAGTTGAAAAATGTACATACTTTTCAACGATTTTGCCGAATTTCGACTGATAACGGGTGGTCTTTACAAACGTTTTCCAATTTGTACAGTACTGTCAGCAACATAATTTCTTGCCAGGGTGATAGGGGAGTGTCAGCCGCATGAAAGATGATAATTTTCAGAGCTATATCTTGACTACTTACGGCTCTATTCGATGTCAAAGATGAACGTAATTTTTTCAAGTTTTCAAAATGAAGCAAACGGATGTGACGTCAGCTTCGTTATTTATCATTCGATTTCAATTGTTTTTGCTGTAGTCGATATTTCTGTCCTTTAGCTAAATCTTTGGCTGAGGATCGAACCCGGTATCCCTCGCTCCGAGCCCATCGCTCTACCTCTAAGCTAACCGGCCCCACATCGGTGTGATGATGCGAACACAATAATGTTGGACTGTTCATTCTAAAACTTCAGAAATTCTTTTTGCAACCGATAGTTTACACCTTGGGCTAAAGCTTAGTTACACATGAAATCAATGTTTGAGGCTCAAACCGTTGATGCAGCTCAAGCTGCTCTAGTTTTAATTGTTGACAGTATTATCAGCGAAAACCGGCGATGTGACATGGAATGAAATGTCGAACCTAGCCCATAGTCATTCAATGGGGAAACTGCTGGACCGGGCAAACGTTTGACATATTCAGAAATAAATGATTTAATTTGTGTTTCTCGAGTCGGGTGGAGAGGAAATACGATCGATTACACACCGTGAAAATCTTGTTGGAACGTAAATGTCAATTGTCACGTACACCATTTCAGTTTACCGCCGTTACATCAGCTGTTATTCTAAGTATGTATGGTCGCTCGTTAGGGGTATTTCTTTCCTTCATTTATAAGGGATGGGTTGTGGTCTAGGGGTAGAACATCTGACTTCCAATCTGGAGGTTGTGGGTTCAAACATCGCCCTATACATGCATCAAAAATATACTTTCATAGTATATTCATCCCACTGGTCTGTCGGATGAGACCGTGTTCCCGTCTCTATATGACATTAGCTGGGACCGATTCACTTTCACTTTTTTTCCTTCGTTTATACGCGTAGAAACGATAATTAAAAACTTTAAAGTTCTTTTCCACCCCGTGAAGGAACGTGAATTTATTCCTCTAAATATTCGTTTCTTGACATGTCCACGCGATAAGACGAAAACGTTAATTTACATAAAAAATAAATCAATTTATACCATCGATTGCAAAACGTGATTATAATACCGTATTATACACATTTTTTACACAGCGATTGTTTTTTGTCTTGAAGCCGTAGACAAGCCGTAGTCATTTTTGTGACCGTTGCCCCTAGAGGTTTGTAGTGGTGGACCGATAGTATCTATGCATCGTTTGGCTTGTGCGCAGTTGATGGCATTTTTTTTTAGTAACCTCATATCAAACCGGAAGTTCGGAACACGAGCCGTGTCATGGGTTTTCGCGACCATTAATTTTTCACTTCCACATCGAAAAAGGCAGCGTTACAGTAGAGCTGGCCGTTTTTGGTGTAAAATTAAAGTGCAAAATTGTTGTTTAATGATGCCTCTGTGTGTTTGTGGGTCCTTGTTGATTCATTTTAAATATATGTTAAACAATTAAATACAAATAATAATTCAACTCCAAATCACAATGTTATTATCAATCAAATTGAGCTGCATCATCACCCGTACAATGAGAAAACTGGCATCTACTGTTGTTGCAGAATGTTCAGTAGTTTCTTCAATATGCCATAGCTTGCCGTATGATCTTTATAGTATTTGGTGTTGCAACCAACGTAGGCCCTGATTAGACATCATTGCAGCCTCACAATGTGTAGTCCTGATCAGCCTGCACATTCATACATTCCGATCGTTGCTAATTAGCCCTAGACTAAAAGTGGCAACCAGCGTATGCTCAAATCACATTGTGGCACACCAGATTCACTTAGCTGACCCAAAAAATAATATGATTAGCTCTAATCTTATTACTTTTTTAATGGGGCATAACAGGATTTAGCTCTCAAGTAGCAGGGGGCCGAAAAATGTACGGGAGGGTCAAGCCATGTAATGTCGGCATTCCGGTAAGGATGATCGAAAGCCGATCATTAAATTACCCATCGCTTGCTCCCAACCAACCACCCACTATGGACGTGAGACGAGCGCCGTACTTAACCAGAATATGAATAAAGATACCAGAAGTAGACATTATCACATTGTTTAATTGATATTTATGTCACAATGTTAGCATGCATTCCTACATTTTAAGTACATTTTGTTATACCGTATGTCCTAAATTTCCTATGTTGTGCAGAACGTGAATTTTATTTTTTGCTAATCTCCTACCCTAATTTTTCCTCGATTTTTATTTTTATTTTTTTTCGCCCGCCGGCACCAAATTTAAACAAAAAAATCAGTAAACCAAGTCATTAAAAAAAAAAGGCCTGAACATCATCCAACAGATAAACTAAACCATCACAATCAGTACAGGTAAATTTGATATTACACGTATATATATTATCTTTATCATTTGCATGTCCCTTAAGCAACACCAACTATACAGAAAATGCGTATGTATTAGACTGACAAACTGCCATTTAAATTCCAAAACAAAACTAAATGCTAAATAGTATTGGAACAAATAATTGATGAAGGAACGTGTGTCTCTCTGGTTAAATAATCCATGAATTGTAATATTTATCAATTAACTAGTTAATGTTTATCTACCTATATATACAAAGTTTTGAGAAAAAGATCCGCGCTTAATTTTATTGCAAGAATATGTGAAATTGTTGAGAGTGTTCCGTGGGCAGATTAACGATTATAATCCCAGGATGGGACATAACTCCAGCAGCCATGTTCCGTCCAGACCACAGACTATTTTTAAAACCTGTTATCAAAAGCAGATATCAGTCATTATCCTCGTTGCGTGATTTGCAACAGTGTTGGTGTACAATCTGGCCGGTGACTGCACAGGTCATAGTTTAGCAATGGTAGCAATGTTGACGCCTATACTGATGAGGGACTACACCGTGTACCATTCAGCCAGGAAATATTGTTGACACACTGACTCATCACGAAAACACTGACTTCCATTGAGCTAATGAAATATTGCGGATAGGCAGAAAGACCGGGGAATACACTGATCAGCATTATATCTGTTTCCAATGGTGGGTTCAGATAAACAGTGAGTTCAGGATATACACTGGCACAAACTTTAAAGTTTCATATTTTTGAGCGATATAGATCCAGACCGGCTAGGCGCATGCGCAATGAGGAAGTAATGTGCATTTAATACTAAGTATACGGGTGTCAGAGTATTTCTTTTATTTTAGAAACACAGAGCTCGGGTTCATATTGGGCATAAACTATGTGCCAAGCAATGAAACAACAATTACATTTTCCCGTTATCGCTTAGACCCCATATAACTATCAGGGTCTGCACGGCCCGCCATTCAGTCTGGAACATTTGAAATGGTTCTAATACAAGCAGTATATATATCATTACTAGACTTCACAAATGCACTACCAGTATTTAATCAGGAGCTCAACAAGCCACACATTTCAATGTGGGGGTGGGCAGTTGGGGGTAATTAGACACATTGTCATATCTACAGTCTACATAATGTATAATATCCCAAGTCCTAATTTCTTACTGCAGCACATATGTGTACCTAATTAACAATAGGAACCATGCGATGTTTCCAACCAGTATAGACCCAGATCAGCATGCACATTCGCAGTCTGACCAGGGTATTTACTGTTCCACATAGTCAACTAGTGTCAATGTGATATAGCAGAATACGCCTCCACGGATATGACAACAGCAACAGTCTCAAACTTGAATAGATACTATTTCTCCTGGGACACCCAGGGAAGTAGGCAAGTCTATTCTCAAATGGCTAAAGAGATCAGGTATAAGACATTCCCGCGTTTGTAAAATATGTAAGAAATGAAAGGTCATACTAAAGCACAAACGTACGTACGTACGCACGTACATGCACTTTCGCTATTAGTATATCCCAGTTGCATATAGGCAATGTGAAGGTCACTGAGGAAGTATGTTATTGTCAAGGCTGCCAGCGAGGGGATTAGCTTAATGTTGACTGTACATGTACAGTCCCTTGGGAGAAATTTCCACTCATTAGCTGCTAGTATATTTGGAGCGGCAGATATGCCCTTGTTTTCACCCCAAACGAGCTTGTTTTCACCCCATACCGACGAATACATGTTTGAAAATCATCCATACATCCATAATAACATAAATGCAAGACAAAGTTTGGTGATCACCGATACAAATCTAGATTATACAGGGGCGCCGGAAGCAAATACATATTGGGGAGGCAAATGTCGACCCGATCGAAGCGAAGGAGTGGTAGGGGGATTTCTTTTTAATTCTAGATGCCATTTCCTGCATTCTGCTGCATTTAATTATTTTGTTTGCCAAAATATTGGGGCGGCGGCCGCCGCCCCTGCCGCCCCAGCTCCGGCGCCGCTGTTATATAATGCCAAATGTGCTAGCAAGATGTTTTTACATACGACAAACTGGCTGGGCTATCTTATAATATATATCGCAGCTTTTCCCAGCCCCTAAAGCAACTGCCACCAATTACTGGACCAGCTATGAGAAGACACATAATGACGTGTGTGACCAGCGTAGCAACAGGATCTACACTTGTCGCTATTATGTCAATCGAACATTATAAATTATAACTACATAATGATCATGATCTACACTTGCCATAAAGGCCATAATGCCTATTTTATAAGCCGGCAGCTCAGTTATACAGATCACATACATGTTTACTTCTACAACTTTCAGACTATCGCGTGTTTTCAAAATCGGAATCAATACACGTAAATTGCAACTAGCTTAGCCTCTGATGAGAATATGCGTATGAAAGTTGTATCTTCGACTGCATTGAATGTGAATCAAAGTACTGAAAGTACTGCCACAAGAGCTTGACCCGCAGGGCATTTCTTGTTTAATATTTGCATTTAGGTTTGTAAGTACCAAATGTATCTGCAACCATGAGTCAGAATCGTTGCGGGGAGTGTCCGTCCGTTCGTTCGTTCGTAACATTTTGGTTTCCGCACGATAACTTGAGTTCTGTGAGTCCGATATTCACGAAACTTCACATGTGCATTGATATCAATGATGGCAAGACACCTATTGAATATGGGTTTTGCCCATCCAAGGTCAAGGTCACTGTTGCTACCAATATATTAATTGCTATTGATAATTGTTGTTTCCGCATGATAACTTGAGTTATGTGTTTCCGATGTTTGTGAAACTTCACATGTGTATTTATCTCAATGAGAGCAAGACACTTATTGAATATGGACTTTCACCATCCAAGGTCAATGTCATTGTTGCTAAAACTTGATTGCTGGGTTCACTGGTGTCAGGGTCCAAGCGGGGGTATTCTGTAAGCACTCGCTTACTGGCAAATCTAGTTTCATTCTGTAGCACACCAATGCAACCTTCATGCCCTAGGGCAAGGTCAAATTACGTGGAAATTTGCGTTTGACTTGAAAAATAATTTACTTCTCAGCCATCATCCATATGTTCATTGCGTAGCCCACCTGTGGGGCCTTCATGCCCAAGCTCAAGGTCATATTACTTATAAATGTGTGTTACATTTTTGCAATACATGTATTTGGGTTGACGTTTTTAAGTACAAAATAACTCTGCAACCTAAAGTTGGATTGATATGAATATTTTTAAACTTTCCATCTATCATCCACATTTAAATTCTGTATTCCACCCATATGACATTCATGTCCAATGCAAGGTCAAATTGCGTGAATTTTTGTGTTAAAGTTGCTTTCTGTGTTCAGGCTGTGGCCGGGGGTATACGTGAGCCCCCGCTCAATTGCTATCTAGTTGTTTCACCCTTTAATTGTGTCATTAATATAGACGAATGTCATTTAAATTGTATTACCTGGTACAATTATTGGCATTATTTTGCCTTAGCGGGCGGGCGGCGGGCGGCACTAGAACTGAATAAACCTCGTGTTCAATTACCTGTTGTATACTGAATCTAACTTTAAATGAAACTCACATATCAACTTCGTCATGTTCTATTTAAATGGATAAAAGAACAACTGCTTTTTGTGAAGGCCCGAACCCACTATCAATGGGGATCTAGACTTCGGCACTAACCACTGGACTAAGAAGCACATATGACAATAGGTATGATGCGTACATTAGAATAGTGTTTTTACTTACCTTGTCTGTATTGTGTTTTAAATATCGACCGTTTGTTTGTAAACAATGGCCAGTTTATCATCTGTGGACTATAGGTTGTATACAGTAACGGAGAAATATACATAAACACAAAAACTCAACGTTGAAAATTTCTAAGTCATTTACGCGCAACAAAATAAGCCAAGGTACAAAAATGGTCGCATGTTGGATAGTTGTATGTTGTGGGCAACACTTGGTTATGAAGCTGTCAAAAGTTTGGTGGTCCTATATTGTACAGTAACCAGGTAACATATAAATGAACTGAAACAGGAAAACTTAACGTTGAAAATGACTAAGTCAATAATGCGGGAAAAAAAGGTAACACTAACAAAAGTCACATTTTGGATAGTTGTATGTGGTGTGCACATTAACAAAGAAATGGACATAAACACGAAAACGTAACATTGTACACGCCGCCCGCACGCCGTCATTCGCCCGCCCGGCTTTCGCCAATCCTATAGCCGGGATTAAAATACACGGCTAAAAATGGCCACCAATTATCATAATTTGTCCCATTAAGAGTTAACGTATTTTAATGCTGACCAAATGGCATATCCGATATTTAACTTGGTTTACTGGTGTATGGGTGGTGGTAAAAGTCAGATCTGAATACTTAAATGAGGAGGAATAAATAATATTCACCACTGAACTTAGAATACCCCGACCTAACCCTAGGGCCATACCACATTTATCCGCCTTCCCAAAAGTAACAAGATTAGCACTAATCTTAATACTTGTCAAACCATGTACGACAGCATTCCTGCTGAGACGCTTTTGTGAAGCCTTTGTTATATTTTCTGTTATTTTCCTATTTATTGTAGTTATTGTTTTTGGTGGGGACCGTACACCGCTGATTGTGGAGTGCATGCATTTTATGGCCATATTGTAGACTGTAGCCACCGTTGTACACGTGCCATAGATGCTATGGATGTATTGCTACTGTTATGTTTGTCCTTGCTCGTTGGCCCCCTCATGGTTAATTACTCTATTGTATATACATTACACGTGAACGTTATTTAAATCCACGCGAATATGAGACATCAAACCAGATATTGAGTATCATTCGGCTTGAAGTACTCATTGAGACATCTTCGTCGGGATGCATACTAATTTAAAACGTAGAACAAACTATTATCTTGCACACAGGAAAGATACCGCTGAGTTGCGCACTTTATACACACTGAACTGGTACAAATCATTGTTTATATAAATGGCACATGTGATATGCCATTGGTTCGCACCGAGTATGAAACTGACTTAAATATCATAGTATTGGGATCAGCTCACTCGGTGTTCACTAAATCGACAGTACACATGATGTTATCCGTATTTAACTTTTCAGGCACATGTAATGGTTGGTTGAAGCCATATAGTCAGCTAATAATGTGTTACTTTGAACTGACTAACGTACATACGAAGCTATATGTTATTATTATATATGACAAAGAGATAATGGTCAGGTTGCAGCTTCATTAAAATCGGCTGTTTTCCTCAAACTCATTTGTAACTTATTTGTTCGCCGTAATGCCGGGTTTCTTCATATCAAAAACGCTTACTTTTTTGTGTACCAGTTTAATGAAATTGTACTGCCTGTCACCGGGTCTAAGGTCTCATATCGGTTGAATAGCTTCTTATCTCGTATTCCACACGTAAGCGTGTGGTAGCAGACATGCAAACTCAAAACTGAAAGATCATACATATATAGACGTAAAGATTATGGTACACTACATGTACATGCTTAGTATGTGACACGCGTCAATACTATTCCCATTATGAAAGCGATGCGTGTATACTCGTTACATTTTTAGCTCGACTATTCGAAGAATAAGTAGAGCTTATGTTGTCACCCCGGCGTCGCCTGGCGTCGGCTGGCGTCGGCGTCGGCGTCGGCGTCACGCCTTGGTTAAGGTTTTTAGTCAAGCTTTTATATGGAATACTACTGGCCCTACACCCACCATACTTGGACAACTTCATCTCCTAGTGATGTACATCAATAACCCCTGATCTATATTTGACCTTGACCTACATTTCCTCTTGAATTACTTGGTTGATTCCCCTTGGTTAAGGTTTTTAGTCAACCTTGGTTAAGGTTTTTAGTCAAGCTTGTATATGGAATACTACTGGCCCTACACCCACCATACTTGGACAACTTCATCGCCTAGTGATGCACATCAATAACCGCTCATCTATATTTGACATTGACCTACATTTCCTCTTGAATTACTTACTTAATTCCCCTTGGTTAAGGTTTTTAGTCAACCTTGGTTAAGGTTTTAGTTCAAGCTTGTACATTGAATACTATTGTGCATCCAGACACCATACTTCGACAACCTTTTCTCATAGGTATGTACATCAATAACCCCTGATATATATTTGACCTTGACCTACATTTCCTCTTCAATTACTTACTTAATTCATTTTGGTTAAGGTTTTTAGTCAACCTTCTATATAGAATACTACTGGCCCTACACCCACCATACATGGACAACTTCATCTCCTAGTGATGTACATCAACAATCCCTGATCTATATTTGACCTTGACCTACATTTCCTCTTGAATTACTTACTTAATTCCCCTTGGTTAACGTTTTTAGTCAAGCTTGTAGATGGAATACTCCTGGCCCTACACCAACCATACTTGGACAACTTCATCTCCTAGTGATGTACATCAACAACCCCTGACCTATATTTGACCTTGACCTACATTTAACCTTCAATTACTTACTTAATTCCCCTTGGTTAAGGTTTTTACTCGACCTTGGTTAAGCTTTTTACTCAAGCTTGTACATGGAATACTATTGTGCATACAGACACCATACTTGGACAACCTTTTGTCATAGTGATATACATCAATAACCCCTGATCTATATTTGACCTTGACCTACATTTCCTCTTGAATTACTTACTTAATTCTCTTTGGTTAAGGTTTTAAGTCAAGCTTGTATATGGAATACTCATGGCCCTACACCAACCATACTTGGACAACTTCATCTCCTAGTGATGTACATCAATAATCCCTGACCAATATTTGACCTTGACCTACCTTTAACCTTGAATTACTTAGTTATTTCCCCTTGGGTAAGGTTTTTAGTCAAGCTTGTATATGGAATACTTCTGGCCCTACACCAACCATACTTGGACAACTTCATCTCCTAGTGATGTACATCAACGACCCCTGACCTATATTTGACCTTGACCTACATTTAACCTTGAATTACTTACTTAATTATCTTTGGTTAAGGTTTTTAGTCAAGCTTGTAGATGGAATACTCATGGCCCTACACCAACCATACTTGGACAACTTCATCTCCTAGTGATGTACATCAACAACCCCTGATATTTGACCTTCCTACATTTAACCTTAAATTACTTACTTAATTCCCCTTCGTTAAGGTTTTTGTCGCGCCCGCTTGCGGAAAGCGCGATATAGTCGGCACTTTGGCGTACGTACGTACGTGTCCGGTTAAAGTTTTTGGTTAAGTTGTTGGGTTAAGTTTTTTGGTTAAGTTCTTTGGTTAAAGTTTTTGGTTAAGTTTTTTGGTTAAAGTTTTTCGTTAAAGTTTTTCGTTATACTATATCTCTGCAACTGCTTTGCCCTATGTCAAGGTCAAAATACTTTGAAGTTTTTGGTTAAGTTTTTTTGGTTAAAGTTTTTGGTTAAGTTTTTTGGTTAAGGTTTTTGGTTAAAGTTTTTCGTTATACTATATCTCTGCAACTGCTTTGCCCATTACCTTAAAACTTCATATGGGTGTTTATCATCATCTATATTTTCATTCTACCCCCCTCCTGTGCGGCCCCTGTGCCCAATGTCAAGGTCAAATTACTTTGAAGTTTTTGGTTAAGTTTTTTGGTTAAAGTTTTTGGTTAAGTTTTTTGGTTAAGTTTTTTGGTTAAAGTTTTTCGTTATACTATATCTCTGCAACGGCTTTGCCCATTACCTTGAAACTTCACATGGGTGTTTTATCATCATCTATATTTTCATTCTACCCCCCTCCCATGCGGCCCCTGTGCCCAATGTCAAGTTCAAATTACTTTGAAGTTTTTGGTTAATGTTTTTTGGTTAAAAGTTTTTGGTTAAGTTTTTTTGGTTAAGTTTTTTGGTTAAGTTTTTAGTGTTATACTATGTCTCTGCAACTGCTTTGCCCATTACCTTGAAAACTTCACATGGGTGTTTATCATCATCTATATTTTCATTCTACCCCCCTCCCGTGCGGGCCCCTGTGCCCAATGTCAAGGTCAAATTACTTTGAAGTTTTTGGTTAATTTTTTTGGTTAAAGTTTTTGGTTAAGTTTTTTGGTTAAAGTTTTTCGTTATACTTTATCTCTGCAACTGCTTTTGCCCATTACCTTGAAACTTCACATGGGTGTTTATCATCATCTATATTTTCATTCTACCCCCCTCCCATGCTGCCCATGTGCCCAATGTCAAGGTCAAATTACTTTGAAGTTTTTGGTTAAGTTTTTTGGTTAAAGTTTTTGGTTTAAGTTTTTTATTTTTTTTTGGTTAAATTTTTCGTATACTATATCTCTGCAACTGCTTTGCCCATTACCTTGAAAACTTCACAAGGGTGTTTATCATCATCTATATTTTTATTCTACCGCCCTCCCTCCCGTGCGGGCCCCTGTGCCCAATGTCAAGGTCAAATTACTTTGAAGTTTTTTGGTTAAGTTTTTTGGTTAAAAGTTTTTTGTTAAGTTTTTTAAGTTTTTTGGTTAAGTTTTGGTTTAAAGTTTTTGGTTAAGTTAAAGGTTAAAGTTTTTTTCGTTATACTATATCTCTGCAACTGCTTTGCCCATTACCTTGATAAAACTTCACATGGGTGTTTATCATCATCTATATTTTCATTCTCCCCCCACCCCCCTCCCGTGCGGCCCCTGTGCCCAATGTCAAGGTCAAATTACTTTGAAGTTTTTGGTTAAGTTTTTTGGTTAAAAGTTTTTGGTTAAGTTTTTTGGTTAAGTTTTTTGGTTAAAGTTTTTGGTTAAGTTTTTGGTTAAAGTTTTTCGTTATTATACTATATCTCTGCAACTGCTTTGCCCATTACCTTGAAACTTCACATGGGTGTTTATCATCATCTATATTTTCATTCTACCCCCCTCCCATGCGGCCCATGTGCCCAATGTCAAGGTCAAATTACTTTGAAGTTTTGGGTTAAGTTTTTTGGTTAAAGTTTTTGGTTAAGTTTTTTGGTTAAAGTTTTTCGTTATACTATATCTCTGCAACTGCTTTGCCCATTACCTTGAAAACTTCACAAGGGTGTTTATCATCATCTATATTTTTATTCTACCCCCCTCCCGTGTGGCCCCTGTGCCCAATGTCAAGGTCAAATTACTTTGAAGTTTTTGGTTAAGTTTTTTGGTTAAAAGTTTTTGGTTAAGTTTTTTGGTTAAAGTTTTTGGTTATGTTTTTTGGTTAAAGTTTTTCGTTATACTATATCTCTGCAACTGCTTTGCCCATTACCTTGAAAACTTCACATGGGTGTTTATCATCATCTATATTTTCATTCTACCCCCTCCCGTGAGGCCCCTATGCCCAATGTCAAGGTCAAATTACTTTGAAGTTTTCGGTTAAGTTTTTGGGTTAAAAGTTTTTGGTTAAGTTTTTTGGTCAAGTTTTTTGGTTAATATTTTTGGTTAAGTATTTTGGTTAAATTTTTTCGTTATACTATATCTCTGCAACTGCTTTGACCATTACCTTGAAACTTCACATGGGTGTTTATCATCATCTATATTTTCATTCTACCCCCTCCCGTGTGGCCCCTGTGCCCAATGTCAAGGTCAAATTACTTTGAAGTTTTTGGTTAAGTTTTTTGGTTAAAAGTTTTTGGTTAAGTTTTTTGGTTAAAGTTTTTGGTTATGTTTTTTGGTTAAAGTTTTTCGTTATACTATATCTCTGCAACTGCTTTGCCCATTACCTTCAAAACTTCACATGGGTGTTTATCATCATCTATATTTTCATTCTACCCCCTCCCGTGAGGCCCCTATGCCCAATGTCAAGGTCAAATTATTTTGAAGTTTTCGGTTTTTTGGTTAAAAGTTTTTGGTTAAGTTTTTTGGTTAAGTTTTTTGGTTAATATTTTTGGTTAAGTTTTTTGGTTAAATTTTTTCGTTATACTATATCTCTGCAACTGCTTTGCCCATTACCTTGAAACTTCACATGGGTGTTTATCATCATCTATATTTTCATTTTACCCCCCTCCCGTGCGGCCCCTGTGCCCAATGTCAAGGTCAAATTACTTTGAACTTGTTGGTTAAAGTTTTTTTCGCGCCCGCTTGCGGAAAGCGCGATATAGTCGGCACTTTGTCGTACGTACGTATGTACGTACGTACGTGTGTCCGGTTAAAGTTTTTGCTTAAGTTTTTTGGTTAAAGTTTTTCGTTATACTATATCTTTTTTTTTAGTGTCCATGCCTCGCCACAAGGCGCGACATGCAGGTCGCGGCCATCTAGTTACTCTACCTTGGTTAAGGTTTTTAGTCAAGCTTGTAGATGGAATACTATTGTGCATACAGACACCATACATGGATAACTTTTTCTCATAGGGATGTACATCAATAACCCCTGACCTTTATTTTACCTTCACCTACATTTAACCTTCAATTACTTGGTTAATGTTTATAGTCAATCTTGTATATGGAACACTTCTGGGCCTACATCAACCATACTTGGACAACTTCTTCTCCTAATGATGTACATCAATAATCCCTGACCTATATTTGACCTTGACCTACTTTTATCCTTGGATTACTTAGTTATCTCCCCTTGGTTACGGTTTTTAGTCAAGCTTGTATATGGAATACTCCTGGGCCTACAGCAACCATTCTTGGAAAACTTTATCTCCTAGTGACGTACATCAATAATCCCTTGGTTAATGTTTTTAGTCAACCTTGGTTAAGGTTTTTATGCAGGCCGCAGCCACCTTCTTTGTCAAGCTATGTGTACATCGACAACCCTCGTAGTCGAGCTATGCTGTTCTCCTACAGCTCTTGTTTATTGTAGGCAACGCTCAATTCAGGTTAAATTTTCCAACATATATACAATGTGAAATATAGCTATTTCCAGAAAACGCATTCCGGTGGCAATTTTCTTAATATATCAAATGTAATAATATACAACAGTACAACATAGATTTACATTTCCACAAAGCATATTTAAGCGAAGCTAGTTTAAAAAGAGAGGGAAAGAGAGAGAGAGAGAGAGATCGCACAACTTGTAATATGACTTGTAATATGATGAATGTTTCAATCGTGAACACACCTGGCTTATTTGTATCCACTGTATTGTGCATGTGTGCTATATTGTGAGTTATATCATTTCATCTGCATCAGATGTATTCACTGTGAAAAAAATAAATACATGTAGCCAACAAAATATAGCATGCGGATTCCGTTTTAATATACATCGATAGTCAAAAACAATATTTTCATAATTTTGGCGGCCATTTTGAAGATACAGAAGATATATACAACTAATATTTCTCAAATAACTCGGGCTACACTTGCTAGAAACTAGGATTGTATACTAGAATGTAATGTGTGTAGTACATGGTATACGTCATAGTAAAGTAGGCACAAGCGTACAGACATATGTTTTAACATGTGAATTATATAGTCTTGAAAAATAACGTAATTTTGAGGGAATCGACGGCCATCTTGGATTCTATATTTCTGATGTACCTCAAGACATTGAGAGGATTATGCCTTCTTATTATCCCTATGAGACAACAATGACGACACTAACATGATGGAAAAACAACCAATATTTCTCAAATAACTCGGGCTCCACTTGCTAGAAACTAGGATTGTATACTAGAATGTAATGTGTGTAGTACATGGTATACGTCATAGTAAAGTAGGCACAAGCGTACAGACATATGTTTTAACATGTGAATTATATAGTCTTGAAAAATAACGTAATTTTGAGGGAATCGACGGCCATCTTGGGTTCTATATTTCTGATGTACCTCAAGACATTGAGAGGATTATGCCTTCTTATTATCCCTATGAGACAACAATGACGACACTAACATGATGGAAAAACAACCAATATTTCTCAAATAACTCGGGCTACACTTGCTAGAAACTAGGATTGTTAATGTGCAAAACACTTATTGTTTTGACACATCTCCATGGCAGCCATCTTGGATTTTTGTATTTTTTCCACTCCCCGTAGTAATGATGCAACACTGTGCATTCGGGAACATTTCTGGCCTTCTTTCTAATACCTCTGAACAGGTTATTACCCTAATTAAAATGCAAACCGGTTTTAACCAAAAACTCAAATTAGCGGCCATCTTGGATTCAATAGTCTCGCTATTCACATTATTTGACATCGGCGTTCTTTTTAAATGTATGCAAAATAGTTCGATTTTTACATTTTTCGGGATGGAAACGGTTCTCATTAGTTTTAGAATGTACTTCTCCGTGTGAAACCGCTATAACTTATGAAATGCTACAAATATAATTAATATTATATTATCCACCATCGATTCTTTAATAATAAGTGATATTTGGTGGCCATTTTGAATTTATGCAAATTCGACCGATCTTGGACATGTTCTTTGAGCTGGAAACGTTTCTTATCGGTATTGTAATGTTCTTTTCTGTCAGAACCTACTACAAAATCTACAAATATATATACCCAAGATAAGATAAGATAAGATAAGATATACTTTATTTTAGAGAGGGTAACTCAGTTGGTAAAACCAATCTTCCCCCAGGCCCTCTAACATATTATACATGTATGAATAAATGACATACAAGCAGAGATATACATGTAAGCGAACATTAATATATACAATTGTGTACACGTATGGTCTAGAAAGAAAGAAGATATTGTTCAAAATCCTTGCGTTAAAGTGGTAAAACCTGGCCATGGCGTTCTGTCCAATAATCAGTGTTATTCATTATGTATGCATACTTCATGTACTTAGAGCAATACGTTCGTTCCACTTTGCAACATCTGATTCCTTGTTGCGCAATGTTAGACCTTCTACTTGTGTGTTCGGTTGGTATGTAATTATCGCGAGCAAGTATTGCCCTCGTTATGTGCAATTGATGACCCGCAGATCAGAACTACATGTAAATTACACGCTCGGACCTCGATTTTGCATCCACACCAGGCAGTTATTTGAGAAAACCTCGAATTCCTAATGTGTAGTGGTATGCTGTTCCAGATGACTGCACCAGAATAGGATAAGCTATTGTTGAACATTATTTCTTCTTTTGGGAACTAAATAAGTCATTCTTTAATTTGATCTCAGAGTCACGTTAGTCTGTTCTATATTTTCTCGCATTTGAAACAGATCGCATACATACTGCGGGGAAATGTTGTTTGTTACTTTATACGTATTCTTTTGCGTAAAAATACAGATTCATCAAAACTCAATATATATATTTAACATTTGCATTGATGTATTAAGATCGATGTATTGCCAAAATAAGTTTGCATGCTCGTCTTTGAAGTTTTGTTATTTTCGTGATATTTAAGTTAGAAGACTTCCCCCAGACACAGTACTCAAAATGCGGGTGAATACGTGCCTTGTAATACAATCTTCTGTGTTCTATTGATATGAACGGTTTTATTTTCGATATAAGCCATATATACGATGCTATCTTCTTGCAGACATTACTAAATTGGTCCCACCATCGACTATGGGGCAAAATGTGATATTTACCGGCAAATTAAATCAATTTTGGGACCAAATGTAACATCTTCTAATTGGCCATAAAATCACAGACAACTGTGTCCAAGAAATATACAGGTGGCTCCGAGTCTGGTGCGTGTAGAAATAATATAATATAATTACGTATAATGTAACCGAATGCTCGAGTTCTGTTACGGTAACGTGCGCTGTGAAAGCATCTGATTAGCAGCGGGAGTTTCTAACAAAAACATTTTCTCAACAGGTCAATTACTTTTTGTAATATATGTTGAAATCTAATTTGTTACATGACTTGCACACTATACATGTATATTCGCACAGTAAACATGGAAATAATGTCGTTCGCTGTCTTAAATTTGGTCTATTTCGCGTATAATTTTAACTGTTCAGTTCAGGACCCAACAATTTAAATTAGATACATTCCGTAAGTAAAAACATCATGGAATGGATCGAAATAGTTCACGCATGCGCAAGACCGTTTCCGGCAATTAAAAAAATTCAAGGATATTTTTAGTTACGGAATGAATCTAATTTAAATTGTTGGGTCCTTAAAAACACCCAATAATTAGGTGTGTATATATATATATAAAGTACAGTGGTGTTAAACTATAGATTAAACACATAATGTCTAAAAAGGTATTATCGTTCAAGTATTATTCATCAATTACGAAATAATCGCCATCCCCAGTGTTTGTTTTCTTCATTTATTTGATGGCATTCCATAAACTATTGATTGTATTATTGTACCGGAAAAAGCACACTATTTTTATAACATGGGGAGCAGAAAAACGAAAAGAGAGAATTTTGAAAATTACTCCGAAACCTAATGAAATAGTTTGGAACGTATGAACTTAGTAATATACGAATAAAACGTATATACTAACCCTTATAATGTTGGGAACGAAACTTGTAATCTACGGTTATTTTGTCTTCTTTCTCAATAAAAACATAGTTTGACAGCACTTTGGAAATAATTATAATGTGATGTCAAACCATGTTTCTGGTGATGAAAATGTTATGTGTATGCAATAAATAAACAGCAGACAACATTTAATTCAGTTTGTTAAAGGTTAACGCAAGAATGTGGCAAGCGTAAATTACAGTCTGTTGTAACTGGGGTCAATGTGCTTCTTCAGATTGTAGACCGGCGGGGCATCTCATAATGGTCAGTATCAAGGCTATACCTTTTAATTTGACACTTGCATTAATATAACTTTGTTTCTCAGAATGCTGAACTCGCATGCAACGAACGAATCTGAATTCGTGTTTTACGCCTCAGCAACGTATGTTTTACTTAATAGTACACATTAACAAGTATTAAAATAATATATAATTGTAGACTGTTGTCAGGTAGACATCCAATGTATGTGATTTTTTTTTAATTAAACATATAGTACGTACTATGATTTTGTTTGTAATGGAAATATTCATCACATAAAAATGACAAATGTTGTTTGCGAAATGTTGCAAATGGGTCACATATGAGTTGTTGTAAATGTAAATGCTTGCATTCAACGACGGCACTGGTTCAAGTACTTTGCATGTCGGGACCGACTTTTTAAGTCCCCATCCGATATCACTAGGCTATCACGAATTGTCTTGCCCAAGGACACGCCGAAAAAAGTACGGCACTGGCGGGATCCCGAGTCCAACGCTCTACCCACCGCGCTATTTCGGCTGACTATATGAGTTGTTTTATCATTTTATGAAACAGTCGATTTTGTTACGTCTGCATCACCAGAGCACAACCGGCTGCTAATGTCCGTGCAAAGATACAACACTTCACATGAATGGTGGGCTCATAGACTTGGATGTATAATCTGCTAGACGGTAGATGTTATGTGCAGAATAGCATTTTTTACTGCGTGTGTACGAGTATATTGTGCATACATATTTAAATGTTGGTCCACGTACACAAATGCAGGTGCAGGTTAGACTGCTTAAAAAGTGGATGCTCGTGGTGGTTAAGAAATACACTGACCGGTTAAATCGCAGTAAAGGCTATTTCGTCACGAGAACCGTTCCAGCGTTTGACCATTCAATGTATGGCACCCTGTAGTTAATGTCTGCAGCCGGTTTCAGCACATTTTGAAATGTTTACATATATTGATACTTGAAGCATTGCATACAGACAATAATTCGAGTAGCGACCCCAATCAATATGGCGAGCATTAGTGGTGCAGAATCCGAGATCAGTGATCATGGTGATACGGACTTGTCCTCTACCACGTCCGCGCATAGCTTCAGTCCAGTGGAGTCGTCAACGCCTCTACGGAAGAGATCGAAAACCAAAAAGCGGCACAGAGATCATTCGCCCGACGACTGTTCCGGTATCGACGCAGACGTACGTATTATAATTTATATTTTGTGGTAAAATTAACAGATTAAGCATGTAGATACATGTATGTAACCGACCGAACTTCAAAATTCGCGCCAAATTGTACATACGCGACACGTAATTATGAATGCAACATTTAACGTGCATGTAATATCCCATGCAAAGATGGGTTAATACAGAGCCTCAGACAAACATTTTTAACTACGTTATGATTGGTAAATCATGCATTATTTTATATTGTTTGAATCGCACACTTTTATTTCGTAAACAAAATGGCAATAATGAAACATATAAACAAAATGTGTGGCTTTGGCTGTAAAATTGGGCTTCTCGAAAGTGTAAAGACTGCAAATTTGGGCATCATTGATCAGTGTGTGGGTGGCACGGTTTCCTACTTGTTTTATTTGTCTGACGTTTCAGTTTCAGTTCTTTCATTACCTTGATTAGAAATTGCTCGTATATTATACTGCAGAATGACGTAATACACCAGTTGGTGAACAACCAAAATGTGTTGATGGCAAGATCCGAGGAGATAATGAAAACGCTGGTGGAGATACAACAAAACCAGGCCTCATCGAGCACGTCGAGTTAGTTCCATGGAAAGTCTCCGAAGATGTACCCACCAACAATAAGGTACATGATACGCGTTATTTGACTGTAAATATACCGTATATCTAACCAGGTGAGATCAATACGAGTGATTTGGTCCTTATGATAAACAAACGAGTGAGCATAGCGAACCGTGACTGTTTAGCCGTGTGACCCAATCCAAAGCGCATTTATAACTACATCATTTAATATTGACTTGCGGAACATTCATTGTATTGTATGTTTCTATTACATGTAATTGGAAGTAGACAAATGAGCCAGCAGCCCAGACAAAGTACACACACGTTCTGCACAGTCATACAGCGTGATTAGAATCTAGCTATTATATGGTATCATCATCGACATCTCGATTGAATGTAGTTAGACAAAACTGAAACACGGAGAATGTTCAAATGCATGTACATGTGAACCCTCTTATAGACAAGATAATAGCTTAGTAATACATTATTGCCACATAGTGAGCAGTGTTTACCCCGACCAGACTGCGCATATGGGCATTCTGGTGTGGAGCTACACTGGTCACTTGTGATAATAAACCGAGTACGCCGATAAGTAGAATTAACAAATCTCTATGCCATTCGTGTATGCAAGCAAACATGAGCTAAAACTGTGTCACCCCTCATACGACTACTCATTTTAGGTGTCAATTATTGTCAACAATTTGTTTTTATATACATTCCTTCATAGTGTTATTCATATATTTGAAAGTGGCATGTAGGTCCATAGGGCCGGGTGTTTCTGTCAATATAATAAGTTCATACAAGTGTGTTATGTTTAACACATGTCACTACAACAAACTAATTACTGACTTAGTTGTTACTTATACATAGAATATTATTATTTGAGTGTACGTCCTATAGTCCGTAGATGATAATTTGGCCCTAGTAAGTGTTAATATGCAATGATTAATTTATTCTGTACAATATATCGATACAATATGTATCCAGGTTGCTAAATGGTTAGATATGTATCCGCATATCCGGCTAGATGTAAACTAGAGAGGTATAAACCTAGTGGGACTAATGAGCAAGGAAAATCAAAATAGTAACAATACAAGCATAGAGAAATATGGTATACGTACAACATGTACAAATTAATGTGGTTCCTGGGTTTTCAACGTGGCAAATAATGCACTCCACAACCAGTAGTGTACTATCCCCAACAAAAATAAGAACTACGGAATAAATGGGTAAATAACATTAAATACAACAAAAGCTCCAGCCCCACAAAACAACTCCCCCCTCCCCCCCAATTAATAAAAACATGATACTTTAGTATTGTCAAAATAAAGTTTCATTCGTAACATTCGCTTGTGACTGAATATTATATTTTAAGTTTTTCTCGTCATGTGCCATCAATAAAATGAAAAGACGCTTTTTTGGTCAATGCAAATTCTGATCAATTGAAAATGATCGTCATCAGACATTCGCGATGATGCATATCCTATAGCCAAGAATCTCGAAGACAGCGATGACAATCATCCTTGCTTTTATACCTGTTAACGATAATTGTTAAATTACAATAATGTAATCATGGTAATCGTATGCATGTAATATTTTTATTTCAGAAATTATCTAACCGGATACAAACGGCTAGAAAAAAGTCCTCATGGGATGAGGAGAAGCGAATTAAAGTGCTAAGTGCTCTAAATATCGACTATATGTCTTCGGAGACGGAGACTGACTCTGACCCGGAATCACTCCATTATGTAGTTAGACGACTGCCGTGGCGGTCAACTACTTATAACAACACGATCAAAGAACTGGACGTAAAGTATACAAGCCTGCAGAGTCGAAAATCCCGTATGCAGACCTCCAATCGGACAGTCGGTGCGGCGGACTCCAGCAGGAAGATGCCCGATGATCCGCCCGCCGAAGATGGCTGGATGTTTGTGAAATAGTTACAGCATTGCCAAATCTACATAAACTCAAATACATATTACTAGCTCTAGATACTTAGAGATAGCAATATATACATAGAGCCAGCAATACGTATTTGAGTTTATGTAGATTTGGCGTCCCATAGGTTTCTATTCATGAAGAGCAATATTTAGGGATTAAGGTAGAGTGCGAGTCTCTGGTGCCCTAAACCAGGCCCAAATATATCACAAATATTCACCAATATGCAATAATTTGATATATTTTCGTAGGGTATCACTCATTGGTTATTAGGATCAACTAGTATTGATGTATTGTCTTTGTATACGTCTATTTAATGAGTGGCTGATTCAGAATGAACGTGACCTTTTTTTTCAAAACACAAATATAAACTGCATTTTGTGTAAGAAATACTACTGTGTGAAAACACCACGCACTATGTTATATATGAAACAATATAGATATAGGTTAAACATGAAATACTTTTAAAATGTTCTCTGCCCCCCCCCCCCCCCCCCCACACTCCCTGCAAATTGGTGAATACTATAGTGTATTATGATAAATAATAAACCATTGTTATACACCCCCAATGCCCATAATATGTAATAAAAGTTATTATGTGATTAATTGTTCGGAAGCGCGACACATATGCAATTATTTCAGTGGTACCTGACAATAACCTGTTCATGTATGTACTTTCTGACGCATATTAAAAAATATCAACGTGTACATTGCTGCCTTTGTGTTACATTGCTCCATGTAGACATGACTTATTCCAGTTGAACGGATAGTTAAACAGTGCGCATAGATTCAATTGGTATATACGGGCGTATGCAGGTCCAATTTTGCACTGTTTCAACTTTGTATGTACTCGACCACAATTTATAGTTTAATTTCCTTTCAACTGAAAATGTCAATTAAGATATGTATGTTTACTTTTAACGTAATTCTAATTGTATCTATAGATAAAATGTGATTTACTTAGAAAGTAAACTTTAAGTTGTAACGACCTTTAATCCAAATTAAATAAATTAATTAAATTTCCGTAAATTTGGCATTTAGTGCCATGTTTACTACTGGTTTATCCACTAATAACTGTACCATTACAAATTCAGTAAATGCTTAATTTTCGACGTGTTTAAGTATGCTTAAATTTGTGACACTGTCTGCATCAATTGACTTTAAGTATTATGTAAATGCCACGACTGGAAGCTGTAAGCTGAGATTTACAGACAATTAAATATCAGATTTAAGTGTGGTTACATGTCCTTTGCTGTACCGTAAACGTGGCATTGGTGAACACATTTACTACAGGCATGGGCGTGGAACACTATCCCCAATCCTGAAAATTTATTTGAGCAGCGCGGTGGGGGGGGGGGGGGGTTCAATTCTAGATGCTCTGTGTTTAGCATTAAATAGATCACATTTTCCCCTGAAAACATATGCTATAATTAGGAAAAATAATCCATTTAAATTTAAAATAATACTTGCAACAAGAAGTCAGTACATGTATAACAGGGATTCCGCTGGGGAAAATAAAAGAATCGCCACTTCCAAAAAAAAAAAAAAAAATCTTCTTTTCGAAAATTGTAATTTTTTATCGCCGTTCTCAACGGATTTACAAGATTCACAAAAGTGGTCCCTGGGACCTCAAATCCGGATTTCCGGAAATTCCCCATGCCTGTTACTAATCAGTATACAATAAATTTTAGTGTATTTACGGATTCGGCAACACGAACTGCGAGTATGCGGATATCTGGGTAAATCCAACATATACGTGAATATAATTTGGAATCATAGTTCACATTGAATGAAAAAGAAGCAGATTTACACACAAGTATACGGCAAATTTATTGAAAGTTTGTTCTATTTACTTTGAAGTAAATTTGAAATATCAGAAATAATTCATTATGACGTAAAGTTGGAATATAAGTCGATTTTTGTGTCACGCAAATACGGAGACTTTGTACATATTTGTTCCTGTAAATCGGGAATATTAAAGGATTTAATATAACTTAAATATCAGATTTAAGTGAGATTGTATGTCGTTTACTGTACCGTAAACGTGGCATTGGTGAACACATTTAATGATCGGTATACAATAGATTTTAGTGTATTTACGGATTCGGCAACACGAACTTCGATTCGAGTACGCGGAAATCTGGATAAATCCAACATATACGTGAATATAATTTGGAATTATAGTTCACATTGAATGAAAAAGAAGCAGATTTCCACAAAAGTATACGGCAAATGTATTCAAAGTTTGTT
Organism: Conchocele bisecta; assembly: GCA_029237695.1. Classification (NCBI taxonomy): domain Eukaryota; kingdom Metazoa; phylum Mollusca; class Bivalvia; order Lucinida; family Thyasiridae; genus Conchocele; species Conchocele bisecta. The sequence continues at coordinate 88,404,634 of CM055268.1, forward strand.
CTATTTACTTTCAAGTAAATTTGAAATATCAGAAAGAATACATTATGACGTAAAGTTGGAATATAAGTCGATTTTTGTGTAACGCAAATACTGAGATTTAGTACATATTTGTTCTTGTAAATCGTGAATATTAAAGGATTTAATATAACTTAAATATTACATTTAACGGCGTATGTTTGGCGTTTACGTTTGTCTTAAAATTGCACATTTGCACTGACTTTGCGTTCACTATTATTTACGAAAATCAGCAACTTTACTTTGTCTGTATATTTCAACTTTAACCATATTTACCTGTTCAACAAGTTAACATATTCAATTGATTTACGTTAACATTTATTTGCAAGTAAATGTTGCCGATTACGTGCTGCGAAAACACGACGTATACTACAAGTTTATTCCAAACTTACAGACAAAGTAAATTCCATTATACTTGGAATTACTTTTAAGTTGAAGTAACATTTAATTGTTAATTAAACGCGTATTTTCGTGCAGTGTTACTGCCCGCTTTTTAGCGAACATGTTACTGGAACATATGCCACGCTAACTGACAACGATTGATCAATGTCAATTTAACCCTTATATGGCAAGCCAAATGCACAATAATTCCTTAAACCATGGTTTGGAGCTCAACCCTAGTTTAGGCTCCTCAAACCCTAGTTTGGGCTCGCCAAATGCATAATAATTCGCTAAACCCCAGTTTGAGAGTCTAAACCAGGGTTTAGGCTCTCAAACTCCAGTTTGAACAATTATTGTGCATTTGGCCAGAAACTGCCGTTTGAGGTCGTAATCAAATAAAAAGCCTAAACCCTAGTTTAGACCCAAACCGTGGTTTAAGAAAAAACTGCCAATCGTGATCCCAAACGATAGTTTTCTTAAACCCTGGTTTCAGCAATTATTGTGCACTTGGCGGCAGAAACCACCGTTTGGACGCTCAAACTAAGGTTTCTGATAGCTTAAACCACGGTTTGAGCTCAAACCCCAGTTTAGACTGCCCAAACCCTAGTTTAGGCTCGCCAAATGCACAATAATTCCATAAACCCCAGTTTGAGAGTCTAAACCATGGTATAAACCCCAGTTTGAGCAAGTATTGTGCATTTGGCCAGAAACTGCAGTTTGAGGTCGCAATCGAATAAAAAGCCTAAATAAACCCTAGTTTGGACCCAAACCACAGTTTAAGAAAAAAACTGCCAATCGTGATCCCAAACGGTAGTTTTCTTAAACACTGGTTTGAGCAATTATTGTGCACTTGGCGGCAGAAACCACCGTTTCGACTCTCAAACTAGGGTTTCTGATAGCCTAAACCACGGTTTGAGCTTAAACCAGGGTTTAGGCTCAATGTATGGTTTTCATTGGACGAAATGTTTCTCAATGTCTAGTTTTGATTGGCTGACAGAAATTCCTTGCCGCTGGAAGCGTATTTATCATTAGTCGGATAATTTGGAAAGTCGGGTTTTCATTAACTGACGCGTTTTCGCGCGTCTGCAATTGCAACAACAATTGAATACTGAAATGGTGACAAAAATTAACAAAGGATATTTTAATAATTGCAAAAATAATGTTGTCTTATCATAAGACGAATATGAACATGTTTTCTTACTCTCTTGCCTGTCATAATCAGCATATTTTCCCAAGTTATGAATAGTAGCTGCATACTATAGGTGCGAAACTGTGACGTCAGTTAAGAGGAGTGACCTTACAACATATATGTTTGCAGTGTATACCCTACTCATAATAATTAAGTACTTTTACATTCAGTAGATTGCTACTAATAAACATAGCCAATGCTGTATGGACTCAACGACCACCAGCGTATGGCCTGATCAGACAGACGGGAAGCGCAGTGTGATATTGGGCTATACTGGTGGGGTATATCGTAAGGTACTAGTTGTATAATCACCAATTGACAATAAACATCCGGGTATCACACCTTGGTGCAAACAATGGATTCAAATGTTATTAACGCAGTAATTATCAATCCACGCTGATCAGCATATCGACAATCGGTAGATCAGTATAGTCCTGACAACGTGGCAATACACACAGGCTTCTGATAATATCACCAAATTGTATACCAGTGTAGTGCCCGATCAGCATGCTCATCAACTTGGGACGACCACACTATCGCTAATATGTACAACAGTGTAGTCCCTGAGCAGCCGGCATATCTACATAGGTTGATCAGACTATCAGTAATCTGTACACCGGTTTAGTCCCTGAGCAGCCGGCACATCCACTTGGGTTGATCAGACTACCAGTAATATGTACACTAGTGTAGTCCCTGAGCAGCCGGCATATCCAGTTGGGTTGATCAAACTATCAGTAATCTGTACACTGGTGTATTACCTGAGCAGCCGGCATATCTAGTTGGGTTGATAAGTCTATCAGTAATATGTACACCGATGTAGTCCCTGATCAGCCGGCATATCTAGCTAGGTTGACCAGACTATCTGTAATCTATACACCGGTGTAGTCCCTGAGCAGCCGGCATATCTAGCTAGGTTGACCGGACTATCGATAATCTGTACACCGGTGTAGTCCCTGAGCAGCCGGTATATCTAGCTAGGTTGATCAAACTATCAGTAATCTGTACACTGGTGTATTACCTGAGCAGCCGGCACATCCACTTGGGTTGATCAGACTACCAGTAATATGTACACTAGTGTAGTCCCTGAGCAGCAGGCATATCTAGCTAGGTTGACTAGAATATCGGTAATCTGTACACCGGTGTAGTCCCTGATCAGGCGGCAGCATGTGTAGCTAAGTTGTTCATACTATCGGTAATCTATACACCAGTATAGTCCCTGAGCAACCGGCATATCTAGTTGGGTTGATCAGACTATCAATAATCTGTACACCAGTGTAGTCCCAGAGCAGCCGGCATATCTAGCTAGGTTGATCAGAATATCAGTAATCTGTACACCAGTGTAGTCCCCGAGCAGCCGGCATAACTAGCTAGGTTGATCAGACTATCGGTAATCTGTACACCAGTGTAGTCCCAGAGCAGCCGGCATATCTGTCTAGGTTGATCAGAATATCAGTAATCTGTACACCAGTGTAGTCACCGAGCAGCCGGCATAACTAGCTAGGTTGATCAGACTATCGGTAATCTGTACACCAGTGTAGTCCCAGAGCAGCCGGCATATCCAGTTGGGTTGATCAGACTATCATTAATCTGTACACCGGTGTAGTCCCTGAGCAGCCGTCATATCCAGTTGGGTTGATCAGACTATCAGTAATCTGTACACCGGTGTATCCCTGAGCAGCCGACATATCTACCTAGGTTGATCAGACTATCGGTAATCCGTACACCGGTGTAGTCCCTGATCAGGCGCCATATCTAGCTAGGTTGATCAGGCTACCGACACTATATATTAGACAATATATGAATATTTGTTTGTTGTATATTATGATTTGTTTAAATTTAAGCAAAATAATAACGTCAATAATAATAAACAGCAAACACATGTTAAATTCATCCCGGAAATTAATGAAGGGGGTTTTGTCCACCCTATACAAATCATGAAGGGGTTATGTCCACCCTGTTCAAATCATGAAGGTGGTTATGTCCATCCTATCAAAATAATGAAGGGTTTTTTGTCCATGTTGTCATTTTCACACAAAGGGCGTTATGTCCAAGGGGGTTTTGTCCTACATTCATATAGTATACGAGCGTAGTCCCTGATCAGGCGACAACTCTTAGCTAGGTTAATCAGGCTACCCACACTATGTATATCAGTGTAGTCCCTGATCAGGAGGCACATCTAGTTAGGTTGATCAGGCTATCGACACTATGTACATCAGTGTAGTCCCTGATCACGCGGCATACCTAGCTATGTTGATCAGACTACCGACACTATGTATACCAACGTAGTCCCTGATCAGCCTCCATATCTAACTAGGTAGACCAGACAACCGACACCATGTACTGCACAGCACATGCACTAGTAGTCCCTGATCAGCTTGCATATTTACGAAGGCTGATTAGACTACCGGCAATATGTACATCAGTGTAGTCCCTAATCAGTCTGGATACAGTGGGGATTCTACTTATAAGAGTAAATGAAATATTTTTGACTGACATAAATAATTAATTTTTATGGCAATATTTTGCAAAGATTATGCTCGGTTTGTAATTAGAGTTTTCAACAAGCTGAATAAGATAATTCAATTATTATGCTCTGTCGATATGCTACGAGACTTCACAAGATACATTTTTTGGCGGTGAGCAGACATGTTTTTTTTTATGTAAATTCCGCGGTAATTGCCAATATATATTAAATAGATGCTTAATTACTCTCTGCAACAAACCAGAAGATCATTGAAACTAGAAATGGACGCTTGTCGACAAGCGCATGTGTATCCCCCTCCCCAGATACACAAGTAGTTTGAAAAAAGGGTGTTCGAGTTATGCTCCGGAGACAAAATCAGTGACGGAAAAACAAAGGGAGATAACTAAAAAATTAGTGATGCAAGAGTTGTCATTCTTGCGTGACACACCTTTAGGGTCGTGGTCTGTGCATGTGTGAAATTTCATGAAAATATTCCAAAGGGTGTTCGAGTTATGCTCCGGACACGAAATCAGTGCACGAAACAACAAAGGGAGATAACTAAGAAATTAACGACGCAAGAGTTGTCATTCTTACGTGCGACACACCTTTGGGTCGTCTTCTATGCATTAGTGAAGTTTAATAAACTAGAAAATGTGTTCATAGAACACGGATGTCCCACATATCGCTTTGATAATAAATGAGGCCAAATTCCAAGTCAAAATTTTCTTTTACCTGAGCATTAAAGTTTTTGAAGCACCAAGTATGTGACCTTGACCCTGGACTTGGCGGGGGCAGGACGAACGTGGATTTGGCACAGGGCGGTAGAGGACCAATATAGCAATGCATATATGAAATATGAAGCTGATCCGTGAAAGAAAACAGAAATCATAAGATATTTACCTGAGCGTTAAAGTTTTTGAAGCACTAAGTATGTGATCTTAACCCTGGGCTTAGCGGTGGCAGGACGAACGGACGAACGTGGATTTGGCACAGGGCGGTAGATGACCATTAGAGCAACGCGTATATGAAATATGAAGTTGATCCATGAATGGAAAGAAAAACTATAAGATATTTACCTGAGCGCTAAAGTTTTTGAAGCACCAAGTATGTGACCTTGACCCTGGGCTTCGCGGGGGCAGGACGAACGTGGATTTGGCACAGGTCAGTAGAGGACCATTAGAGCAATGCGTATATGAAATATGAAGATGATCCATGAAAGAAAACAGAAATTATAAGATATTTACCCGAGCGTTAAAGTGTTTGAAGCACTAAGTATGTGATCTTGACCCTGGGCTTCGCGGGGGCAGGACGAACATGGATTTGGCACAGGGCGGTAGAGGACCATTAGAGCAATGCGTATATGAAATATGAAGCTGATCTGTGAAAGAAAACAGAAATTACAAGATATTTACCGGAGCGTTAAAGTTTTTGAAGCACCAAGTATGTAACCTTGACCCTGGGCTTGGCGGGGGCAGGACGAACGTGGATTTGGCACATGGCGGTAGAGGACCATTAGAGCAATGTGTATATGAAATATGAAGCTGATCCGTGAAAGAAAACAGAAATTTTAAGATATTAACAGGGCGGTAGAGGACCATTAGAGCAATGTGTATATGAAATATGAAGCAGATCGGTCGAAGGATGAAGAAATTATGAGACATTTACCCGAGTGTTAAAGCTTTGTGATGGACGGACGGACGGACGGACGGGAGGATGGGACATACGTTCCTACGAATGAATACTTGTTGGGTTTTTACTGTATAAAAACACCCAACACTATCCTAACCCTACCCAATAAGATCCCCGTACGCTTACAACAAGTATCCATTTGTGTGTGCGGACGGACCGACGGACGGACGGACAAGGGTAACACTAAATGCCCCCTCCACTATCGTGGTGGGGCATAAAAATATTCCAAAGGGTGTTCGAGTTATGCTCTGGATACGAAATCAGAGCATGAAACAACAAAGAGAGATAAGTAAACAAGAATTCCGCGGAATCAAATGCCTCGCCTTGTCCCGCCTTCACCTCGAGCCTGGGCCCGAAAGCAATTTTCACTGGCCCGAACATATACAATTATTGACTAGTGAGCCATGGAATATCAGATTATATTCTATGGCTCACTAGTCAATAATTGTTTTATTATATGATAATAGTCTGTATATAGCACTTACGACCTTATGCTATTAGAAATTTTTTTAAAAAGAATTTGAAAAAAAAAATGAAAAAAAAAAATGGAAAAAAAAAGTTTAAAAATTAAAAATAATAATGCTTGCTACTGGAGCCCATATACCTGCACAGGTCCACATAATGCCACAATATTTTCAACACAGTTTACGGAAATGTAATATCCATTGTAGTAATTTACCTGTATAAATTACCTGTGGTCAGAGTGGTCAAGACTGGACATTTGCACATGCTAGCACATGCACAGGTGAATGGTTTTCCCAGTCTCTATTGTTCAACCGGAGAAGGCTATTGTTCTCTCTACAGGTAAGGTGTACAGAGCACACGAGAAAACGGGTCTTCATGCATTATTGTCCAGTTTGTAGAGTGCGCAAAACAAAAAAGGGAGATAACTCAAAAATTAGCTACGCAAGAGTTGTCATTGTGCGCGCACCTCCCTCGTGGCATGCAGGTAAGTTTCATGAAAATATTCCAAAGGGTGTCAGTTAGCTCCGGACAGGAAATCAGTGCGCGAAAACAAAAAAAGATAACTAAAAAATTAGCTATAGAGGTCATTCTGCAACACATTCGGTTCGTGGTCTAATTGAATGTGTGAAGTTTCATAAAAATATTCCAAAGGGTGGTCGAGTTATGGTCAATCAGTGCGCGAAACAAAAATGTGAGATAACTCAAAAAATTAGCTATGCAAGAGTTGTCATTCTTGTGCACGACACACCTTCGGGTCGTGGTCTATGCATGTGTGAAGTTTCATGAAGATATTCCAAAGGGTGTTCGAGTTATGCTCCGGACAAGTGTCTGCGGCGGACGACGCCCGCTGTCAAATCCATAGTATCCCCCGAGTCGGGGGGATACAATTATACTTGGTTTGTAAGATCTGAGACTTAGAAATAGAATATTTTGTACGCCGACATAAATAATTAATTTTTATGAATGCGATATTTTGCAAAAATTATGCTTGGTTTGTAAGATTTGAGACTTCACAAATAAAATAGTTGTCGGCTGGCAGAGTAAATAATTCATTTTTTATGAATATTTAGCCAATAGAAATTAAATTGATGCATAACTAGTGTCTTCGACTAATGAAATTCAGTTGTTGCCTAATTGATTTAAACTGTCGCTTAATTAGAGTTTTAGACAAGTTGAATAAGATAATTCAATCTTCTGGAAATATAATACTATATAATATATACTAGGATACTTCACAAGTTATATTTTTTTGTGGTCAGAAAAAAATAATCCAATTCAATCTTCTGGAAATATAATACTATATAATATATACTAGGATACTTCACAAGTTATATTTTTTGTTTTTTTTTTGGTCAGAAAAAAATAATCCTTTTTCATGTAAATTCAGCAGTTTGCCAATATAAATTAAACAAATGCTTAATTACTCTGTGCAACAAACCACTGAGAAGATCATTAATTATTTTGCAATAATTATGCTCGGTTTGAAAGATTTGAGACTTCACGAATGAAATATTTAGTCGGCCGGCATACATAGTTAATTTTTCAGTTATGAATGCGATAATTTTTCGAGAAAAAAAAAGCTCGTTTTTTAAGATGCGAGAGTTCACAAATTAACATTTTGTCGGCCGACATAAATCATTAATTTTTATGAATGCGATATTTTGCAAATATTATGGTCGGTTTGTAAGATTTGAGACTTCACAAATAAAATATTTTGCCGGCTCGCATGAATAATTAATTTCTAGGAACATGATGAATGTGATATTTTGCAAGACTTATGCTCGGTTTGTAAGATTTGAGACTTCACAATCAAGATAAAATATTTTGTCGGCCGGCATTCGATATTCGGCTAGTCAAAATTAAATGTGTTTAAATTTAATTATGCTCGGTCGGTATAATATCCGATTTTGCAAGTGAGTTAAAAATGTTGGCAGTAAGCAAAAATAACTAATTTTTGGGAATGCTAACTTGAAATTCAAGTTAATGGAATTAATTATTCAGCTCTATTCAAATTTAATTATGCTCGGTCGGTATGTAATGAGATTTTGTGAGTTCCATTTTTTGGCGGTCTGCAACATTAAGTAATTTTTGGGACTGCTAACTTCCAATTAATTATGCAATGAATTTAAATTCAGCTGTATTCCAATTTAATTATGCTGAGCCGGTATGATATGAGATTCCGCAAGACTGAGTTTTTTAATTAAATTTATTTTTTGGAGGTCAACAACCAAAATATGAGTAATAGTTAGGAATGCTAACTTGAAATTCAAGCTATAAATTTAGGTGTATTCAAATCCAATTATGATCGGTCGCTACAATATGAGATTCCGCAAGTTAAATGTTTTGGCTGTCAGCAAAAATAAGTAATTTTTAGGAATTCTAACTTGAAATTCAAGTAAATTCAATTAATTATGCAATAAATTTCACTGTATTCAAATTGAATTATGCTCGGTCGGTATGATATGAGATTTCACAAGTTATATTTTTTGACAGTCAGCAAAAATAAGTACTTTTTAGTAATGCTAACTTGAAATTCAAGTTAATTCAATTAATTATGCTATAAATTCAGCTCTATTCAAATTTAATTATGCTCGGTCGGTACGATACGAAATTATCGCAAGTTAAATTTCTTGGCGGTCTGGTAAAATAAATAATTTTGAGGAATGCTAACTTGAACTTCAAGCTAATTCAATTATTTATTCTATAATTTCAGGTGTATACACACTGAATTATCCTCGGTCGGTATGATACGAGATATCGCAAGTTAAATTTGTTCGCGGTCAGCAAAAATAAGTAATTTTTAGGAATGCTAACTTGAATTTCAAGCTAATTCAATTATTTATTCTATAATTTCAGGTGTATACACATTGAATTATCCTCGGTCGGTATGATCTGCCATATCGCAAGTTAAATTTTTATGCGGTCAGGAAAAATAAGTAATTTTGAGGAATGCTAACTTGAATTTCAAGCTAATTCAATGAATTATTCTATAATTTCAGGTGTATACACATTTAATTATCATCGGTCGGCATGATATGAGATATCGCAAGTTAAATCTTTTTGCGGTCAGCAAAAATAAGTAATTTTTTAGAAATGCTAATTTGAAATTCAAATTATTTAAAATAATCATTCAGCTGTATTCAAATTTAGTTATGCTCGGTCTGTATGATATTATATTTCGCAAGTTAAATGTTTTGGCGGTCAGTAAAAATAAGTAATTTTTGGGACTGCTAACTTGAAATTCAAGATAATTCAATTAATATGGTATAAATTCAGCTGTATTTAAATTTATTTATGCTCGGTCGGTATGTAATAAGATTTTCCGAGCTCCATTTTCTGCCATATCACAAGTTAAATTTTTTTGCGGTCAGCAAAAATAAGTAATATTTAGGAATGCTAACTTGAATTTCAAGCTCATTCAATTAATTATGCTATAAGTTCAGGTGTATACACATTTAATTAACATCGGTCGGTATGATATGAGATATCGCGAGTTAAATTTCTTGGCGGTCTGGTAAAATAAATAATTTTAAGGAATGCTAACTTGAACTTCAAGCTAATTCAATTATTTATTCTATAATTTCAGGAGTATACACATTTAATTAACATCGGTCGTTATGATATGAGATATTGCAAGTTAAATTTCTTGGCGGTCTGGTAAAATAAATAATTTTTAGGAATGCTAACTTGAACTTCAAGTTAATTTAATTATTATTCAGCTGTATTCCAATTTAATTATTCTCCGTCGGTATGATATAAGATTTCGGAAGTTAATTTTTTTGTTGGTCAGCAAAAATAAGTAATTTTTATGAATTGTAATTTCACGTTATTTCAATTAATTATGCTATAAATTCAGGTGGCTTCAAATTTATTTATGATCGGTCGGTATGGTAGGAGATTTTGCAAGTTAAAATAAGCAAAAGTAAGTAATTTTCGGGAATGCTAACATGAAATTGAAGTTAATTCAGCTCTATTCCTATTTAATTTTGTCGGTCAGCAAAAATCAGTAGAACTGATAACTTGAAATTTAAATCAATTAATGATTATTTGGATTATTATGTTATATGTCACATCAGAGACATAAGTAATATGTATTTCTGGTCAGATTAATAGTAAGAGCCACATACCACATTACACATATCCCGTGTACTATACGCAAATGGTTTTGGGTCAGTATTTTAAATCAATAAAGAAAATAAAACATGGATGGATGGATGTGCATTCACCTCTCTGATAATTACGCCGATTTTCTTTCCCCCATTACGCCGTATTTTCACCTTTATCCAAATAATCGACCATTACGCCATTTAGTGATGCCGTGCATTTCCATGCCTCCGATAACCGTAGGCTAAATCGATCATCCAATGGTAACTATATAGGCTTTGAGATCGATGAACCAATCGTAACTCGGAGTGTGACGGATGCCCAAAACATGTTTTAAGCGATCAGCCAATGATAACCAGGCTTTGTGATCACTTTAACCAATCGTAACTCGTGGTGTGACGGGTAACAGAAACCACCGTTTAGGCCGATTTAGTAAATTAACTACCGATTACGACCTGAAACGGCAGTTTCTGGCCAAATGCACAATAATTGCTCAAACTGGGGTTTGGGAGCCTAAACCATGGTTTACGCTCTCAAACTGGGGTTTAGTGAATTATTGTGCATTTGGCGAGCCTAAACTAGGGTTTGGGCAGTCTAAACTGGGGTTTGAGCTCAAACCGTGGTTTAGGCTATCAGAAACCCTAGTTTGAGAGTCGAAACGGTGGTTTCTGCCGCCAAGTGCACAATAATTGCTCAAACCAGTGTTTAAGAAAACTACCGTTTGGGATCACGATTGGCAGTTTTTTTTCTTAAACTGTGGTTTGGGTCCAAACTAGGGTTTAGGCTTTTTATTCGATTACGACCTCAAACTGCAGTTTCTGGCCAAATGCACAATAATTGCTCAAACTGGGGTTCGAGAGCCTAAACTAGGCTCTCAAACTGGGGTTTAGGGAATTATTGTGCATTTGGCGAGCCTAAACTAGGGTTTGGGCAGTCCAAACTGGGGTTTGAGCTCAAACCGTGGTTTAAGCTATCAGAAACCATAGTTTGAGCGTCCAAATGGTGGTTTCTGCCGCCAAGTGCACAATAATTGCTCAAACCAGGGTTTAAGAAAACTACCATTTGGGATCACGATTGGCAGTTTTTTTTTCTTAAACTGGTTTTGGTCCAAACTAGGGTTTAGGCGTTTTATTTGATTACGACCTCAAACGGCAGTTTCTGGCCAAATGCACAATAATTGCTCAAACTGGGGTTTGAGAGCCTAAACCCTGGTTTTGACTCTCAAACTGGGGTTTAGGGAATTATTGTGCATTTGGCGAGCCTAAACTAGGGCTTGGGCAGTCTAAACTGGGGTTGGAGCTCAAACCGTGGTTTAAGCTATCAGAAACCCTAGTTTGAGAGTCCAAACGGTGGTTTCTGCCGCCAAGTGCACAATAATTGCTCAAACCAGGGTTTAAAAAAACTACCATTTGGGATCTCAAATGGCAGTTTAAGCCCAAACTAGGGTTTGAGGAGCCTAAACTAGGGTTTGAGCTCCAAACCATGGTTTAAGGAATTATTGTGCATTTGGCTTGCCATACACTTACACTGCTGTTAAATTTTGTCGTCTGATAATTGTGTTCTATTTTCCATTGTTCACATCAACAACATGGTTTGGTAGAACTTTAGAATCTTTTCCATTGCTGTCAAACCACGTGTTGTTGAAATGGGGAAAAAACGGCTCGCTGAACACAACACGATGCCATTTACGAAAATTGGATATGTTAATTAATAAAGCCGTAAATGCTGTAATCCGATTAAGCTGAAAAATGGCATCCCAGTTGGATTTGTGTCGCTAACCACGATGCAGTTCACGAAATATCGATATCTTCATTAACGACGACGTAAATGACGTCGAAAATTTCAAACTTTGTATGGTGATTGCAGCTTTACTAATTGAGATATCACACTTCTGTAAATGGATTCTAGTTCAGCGAGGCAATATATATCCGTGTGCCGAGTTTCAGCCGAATCTATTTTGAAAAGTTGCATAAAAAAATCAACACTGTCCGATCCGGCTGAAAATTGGCATATCAATAGGATTTCGCTCGATAAACACTATGCCGTTCACGAAAAATCGATATCTTAGTTAACGACGCCGTAAATGACGTCAAAAGTTTCAAACTTTCCACGGCGATTACAGCCTTACTAATTGAGATATCACACTTCTGTAAACGGCTACTGGTTCAAGGCGGCAAGACGTATGCGTGTGGAAAGTTTCAGCCGAATCGGACTCGTGGTTTTGTAGGTCGTTTTAAATCATACATTACTGCCCGCTTTTTAGCGAACATGTTACTGGAAAATATGACACGCTAATTGACAACGGTTGATCAATGTCAATTTAACCATTACACTGCTGAATTAAGTTTTGTCGTCTGATAATTGTGTTCTATTTTCCATAGTTCACACTTCTAAAGCCGTAAATGTCGTAATCCGATTAAGCTGAAAATTGGCATCCCGGTTGGATTTGTGTCGCTAAACACGATGCCGTTCACGAAAAATAGATATCTTAATTAACGACGCTGTACATGACGTCGAAAGTTTCAAACTTTCCACGCGATTACAGCCTTACTAATTGAGATATCACACTTCTGTAAACGGCTACTTTCCGCAAACTGTCTTAGGCATCACGGGACGGTTGAAAATAGCCAAAATTTACAGCTTTTCTGAGGGCGGCTGGTGACTTATAAAAATCACCGCCTCTCACAATCAGTTAAGGAAGCTCTTGCGACAAGTATTGAAAAATACTCGCAAATGAAATACAAATTGCGCGCCACAATAAAAATGTAGTAACCGCATCAGATGTGTTCCAATTAATTTTTTACAAAGTTACCCCACCCACCTATTTTTGGCCAGAAATTTCAACACGACTGAATTTGTCGGAATTGTTTTCATGAAAATATGAGGCACAGATACTTTGTTATGTCTTGTTCTATCACTTGTAACACGTACCACACCATTTTCTGAAAATGATTTCAAAGCAGGGTCATAACCACCTCAAATTTTCGCTACAAATGCCCGAAAAATACCTTAAATTCTGACGCGAAACCGTACCGGCGAGACAGCATAGCATGCGCCATTTTCCAAAATGTCAAAATCAACCAGAGCTAACATTCAGTTTCGTAGAATTATGAAATACTCTAAAAAATACACCGTCAAGCCTCCCAAAGTCAAGAAATATTCATAAACCTATTTTTCTAGACACACTGGTGTAACTTACAGGGTCAGTAGTGAAGTATATAGAAAATCGTCCACCCCCTTTTTAAAGCTAGCTGCCCACTGTCCCGTGAGACCTTAAATGTCAAAAACACTCCATTCCATGTTGGTCGCCATCTTGGATTTGAGCAAATTTTCGGAGTTTCCTAAGTGTAGATTTTGGACGATTTTTAATATGTTATTGTGAGCAGGGCTTCTAAAATTTTCAGTTTGTCGGTTCTGGACCGAATTTTGAAATCTGACCGATTCAGATTTGCAAACTATCCTCAAAATTCGGTCCGAAAATAATGAAATCCGGCTGCTATTTCTCAATCCGCACTCCGAATGCCCAAAATAATACATATCACTGGTTTATTGGTGTGAAGTTACACACCTCGATAACCATGATAACGGATATCCTGATTAGCGGCGCAATACACAGCTGCCACGTGCCTAGTGTTACAATTTGTGACATCCCATAACCCCAAACACCATTCAAAACCAATTTGTTGCAATTTTTTCAAGGTGTATCACTATATTAACCGGTCTATATAGGTAGGCTGCTATGCGTCATTCACCGGTGAATGGGTTTAACATTCCAGCAACAGCCAAGTTCATTTAGAGAAAGGACCAGAGTTTTACTGTCATCCAACAGATCAGTGGAAAGGGAATAATGTTTGCACGCCTAGTGTGATTGATTTATTGGTGTTTAACGGCCTATCAATAGCTAATGTCATTTAAGGCCGGGCCAAAGGGTTTGATCCTGCATTTAGCCAGCTGCATCAGAAGGGTTTGGTTTGGTTTATTGGTGTTTAACGGCATATCAACAGCGAAGGTCATTTAAAGCCGGGCCAACAGATTCGATCCTGTATTTAACCTGCTGTGTTGGGGGAAAATCCCAAAATCAAAACAGAATATTTACATCAAAATAAATATATATTCGGCCCTTAAATGAGAAAAACCTGATCTGCTGCCAGGTCCATACCACGCCAGTCACTTGGCCCCTTCCCCTAAAATTAATACCGGTAGGATTACTCTTATAAGGGATATAGCCAGATTCTACTCTCGCATACAAGAAAGGCAAACTGTGACGGAGGGTCAAACCAGGTCTCCGATAGGGTTTCCGGTAAGGAAGAATCCTGATCGTTAAATTAGCTATCGCATGCTTCCACCCAACCACCACATGCATTAGGAGGGAAATCCCAAAATTAAAACGGCATATTTTCATCGAAAAAAAATAGATTCAGCCCTGAAATTAGAATAACAAGACCATACCACACTAATGTCACTTGGTCCCTTCCCCTAAAATATGATTAACTAGAAAATGTGTTCATAGAACACTGATGCCCCACATATCGCTTTGATAATAAATGAGGCCAAATTTACCCGAGTGTTAAAGTTTCGTGACGGACGGACGGGACGGACGGGATGGACAGGACGGACGGAAGGGACGGACGGACAAGGGTAACACTAAATGCCCCCTCCACTATCGTGGTGGGGCATAAAAATAATCGTATTGCTCATATGGATGAAAGAAAAGCGAATGGGTTCAGCGTCCCAGCAACAGCTAAGGTCATATATAGATGGGACCAGTTTAAACAGTCTCATCCGACAAACCAGTGGCATGAAAACACTATAAGTTCACACCTATGGTGAAGATTGAACTGATAGCCTCCGGGATTGAAGTCCAAAACCCATAATTTCATGCTAAAGACAGAACATTTTTCTCATGAAAAAAAAAATAAAAAAATATTTTTCTTATTACTCACTAAAAGTATATGCTGCTACCACTCAGTTGAACCGTCTCGTCACGTGCATAGACCACGACCCTAAAGGTGTGTCACGCAAGAATGACAACTCTTGCATCACTAATTTTTTAATTTCTAGTTTCTCAATGAAAGTCTATGCTGTTACCACTCAACTGAGTGGTAACAGCATAGACTTTCATTGAGAAACTAGAAATGGATGCTTGTCGACAAGCGCATGTGTATCCCCCTCCCCAGATACAGAAGTAGTTTGAAACTAGAAATGTGGCCTGTCGGCACACGAATGCCCCCGCTGGCAGCCAAAGAAAACGAGGCATATTTGATTATAAGCCATTTACCCGAGTGTTAAGGTTTTGAACGCACCCAGTCGAAGGCATTTACGCAGCGTTAAGGTTTCTAACGCACCAAGACTGTGACCTTGACCCTGGGCTTAGCGGGGGCGGGACGAATGTGGATTTGTCACAGGGCGGTAGAGGACCATTGGAGCAATGCGTGTGTGCAATGTGAAGCAGACCCGAGCAAGGAAACAGAAATTATAAGGCATTTACCCAGCGTTAAGGTTTCGAACGCACCAAGTCTGTGACCTTGACCCTGGGCTTAGCGGGGGCGGGACGAATGTGGATTTGTCACAGGGCGGTAGTGAGAGGACCATTGGAGCAATGCGTGTGTGCAATGTGAAGCAGATCGAGCAAGGAAACAGAAATTATAAGCCATTTACCAGCGTTAAGGTTTCGAACGCACCAAGTCTGTAACCTTGACCCTGAGCTTAGCGGGGGCGGGACGAATGTGGATTTGTCACAGGGCGGTAGAGGACCATTGGAGCAATGCGTGTGTGCAATGTGAAGCAGACCCGAGCATGGAAACAGAAATTAAAATTATAAGCCATTTACCCAGCGTTAAGGTTTCGAACGCACCAAGTCTGTGACCTTGACCCTGGGCTTAGCGGGGGCGGGACCAATGTGGATTTGTCACAGGGCGGTAGAGGACCACTGGAGCAATGCGTGTGTGAAATGTCAAGCAGATCCGAGCAAGGAAACAGAAATTATAAGCCATTTACCCAGCGTTAAGGTTTCGAACGCACCAAGTCTGTGACCTTGACCCTGGGCTTAGCGGGGGCGGGACGAATGTGGATTTGTCACAGGGCGGTAGAGGACCATTGGAGCAATGCGTGTGTGCAATGTGAAGCAGACCCGAGCAAGGAAACAGAAATTATAAGGCATTTACCCAGCGTTAAGGTTTCGAACGCACCAAGTCTGTGACCTTGACCCTGGGCTTAGCGGGGGCGGGACGAATGTGGATTTGTCACAGGGCGGTAGAGGACCATTGGAGCAATGCGTGTGTGCAATGTGAAGCAGATCCGAGCAAGGAAACAGAAATTATAAGGCATTTACCCAGCGTTAAGGTTTCGAACGCACCAAGTCTGTGACCTTGACCCTGGGCTTAGCGGGGGGGGCGGGACGAATGTGGATTTGTCACAGGGCGGTAGAGGACCATTGGAGCAATGCGTGTGTGCAATGTGAAGCAGACCCGAGCAAGGAAACAGAAAATTATAAGGCATTTACCCAGCGTTAAGGTTTCGGGACGTACGTACGTACGTACGTACGTACGTACGGACACCGGTAACACTATATGCCCCCCTCACCATTCGGTGGCGGGGGACATAAAATGGTGGTTCGAGTTATGCTCCGGAGACAAAATCAGTGACGGAAAAACAAAGGGAGATAACTAAAAAATTAGTGATGCAAGAGTTGTCATTCTTGCGTGACACACCTTTAGGGTCGTGGTCTATGCATGTGTGAAGTTTCATGAAAATATTCCAAAGGGTGTTCAAGTTATGCTCCGGACACGAAATCAGTGCACGAAACAACAAAGGGAGATAACTAAGAAATTAACAACGCAAGAGTTGTCATTCTTACGTGCGACACACCTTTGGGTCGTCTTCTATGCATGTGTGAAGTTTAATAAACCAGAAAATGTGTTCATAGAACACGGATGTCCCACATATCGCTTTGATAATAAATGAGGCCAAATTCCAAGTCAAAATTTTCTTTTACCTGAGCGTTAAAAGTTTTTGAAGCACCAAGTATGTGACCTTGACCCTGGTCTTGGCGGGGGCAGGACTTTGGCACAGGGATTTGGCACAGGGCGGTAGAGGACCATTAGAGCAATGCATATATGAAATATGAAGGAGATCGGTCGAAGGATGAAGAAATTACGAGACATTTACCCGAGTGTTAAAGTTTTGTGACGGACGGACGGGATGACGGGAGGACGGAACACACGTTCCTACGAATGAATACTTGTTGGGTTTTTACTCTATAAAAATACCCAACAAGAGTACCCAACACTGTCCTAACCATACCCAATAAGATCCCCGTACGCTTACAACAAGTATCCATTCGTGTGTGCGGACGGACAGACAAGGGTTAACACTAAATGCCCCCTCCACTATCGTGGTGGGGCATAAAAATATTCCAAAGGGTGTTCGAGTTATGCTCTGGATACAAAATCAGAGCACGAAACAACAAAGGGAGATAAGTAAACAAGAATTCCGCGGAATCAAATGCCTCGCCTTGTCCCACCTTGACCTCGAGCCTGGGCCCGAAAGCAATTTTCACTGGCCCAAACATATTATACAATTATTGACTAGTGAGGCATAGAATATCAGATTATATTCTATGGTTCACTAGTCAATAATTGTTTTATTATATGATAATAGTCTGCATATACAACTTACGACCTTATGCTACTAGACAAAAATTGAAAAAGAATTTGAGAAAAAAAAATGAAAAAAAAAAATGGAAAAAAAAAGTTTAAAAATTAAAAATAATAATGCTTGCTACTGGAGCCCAGAATTGAGCCCATAATTGTTTTTTAATAGTCCTATATTTATCTACATATATCTGCACAGGTCCACATAATGCCACAATATTTTCAACACAGTTTACGGAAATGTAATGTACAAAAAAAAAAAAATAATAATGCTCGCTACTGGAGCCCAGAATTTTTGTTAATAGTCCTATATTTATCTACATATATCTGCACAGGTCCACATATTGCCACAATATTGTCAACACAGTTTACGGAAATGTAATAATGTACCTGTATAAATTACCTGTAATAAGTTAGTGGTCAGTTAAAAAATTGAAAAAGAATGTAAAAAAAAAAAATGTAAAAAAAAAATATAATTTAAAAAAAATAAAAAAATAATGCTCCTACTGGAGCCCAGAATGTTTTTTAATAGTCCTATATTTATCTACATATCATATATGCACAGGTACACATATTGCCACAATATTTTCAACACAGTTTACGGAAATGTAATATAATCATTTACCTGTATAAATTACCTGTAAGTGGTCAGTGGTCAGTTGCACATGCTAGCACATGTACAAGTGAATAGTCTGTATATAGCACTTTATGCTACTAGACAAAAATTGAAAAAGAATTTGAAAATTTTTTCTTTTTAAAAAATGGAAAAAAAAAAGTTTAAAAATTAAAAATAATAATGCTTGCTACTGGAGCCCAGAATTTTTTTTTAATAGTCCTATATTTATCTACATATATCTGCACAGGTCCACATAATGCCACCATATTTTCAACACAGTTTACGGAAATATAATATCCAATGTAGTAATTTACCTGTATAAATTACCTGTGGTCAGAGTGGTCAAGACTGGACATTTGCACATGCTAGCACATGCACAGGTGAATGGTTCTCCCAGTCTCTATTGTTCTCTCTACAGGTAAGGTGTACAGAGCACACAAGAAAGCGGGTCTTCATGCATTATTGTCCAGTTTGTAGAGTGCGCAAAACAAAAAAGGGAGATAACTCAAAAATTAGCTATGCAAGAGTTGTCATTCTTGTGCGCGACACACCTCCGGGTCGTGGTCTATGCATGTGTGAAGTTTCATGAAAATATTCCAAAGGGTGGTCGAGTTATGCTCCGGACAGGAAATTAGTGCGCGAAAACAAAAAAAGAGATATAACTAAAAAATTAGCTATGCAAGAGTTGTCATTCTTGTGCACGACACACCTTCGGTTCGTGGTCTAATTGAATGTGTTAAGTTTCATAAAAAATATTCCAAAGGGTGGTCGAGTTATGGTCAATCAGTGAGCAAAACAAAAAAGGGAGATAACTCAAAAATGTACATCACTAGGAGATGAAGTTGTCCAAGTATGGTGGGTGTAGGGCCAGTAGTATTCCATATACAAGGTTGACTAAAAACCTTAACCAAGGCGTGACGTGACGGTGACGCCGAC
Source organism: Conchocele bisecta (assembly GCA_029237695.1). Taxonomy (NCBI): domain Eukaryota; kingdom Metazoa; phylum Mollusca; class Bivalvia; order Lucinida; family Thyasiridae; genus Conchocele; species Conchocele bisecta. Next base: position 88,424,145 of record CM055268.1, read on the forward strand.
GTCGGGGTGACAACATAAGCTCTACTTATTCTTCGTATAGTCGAGCTAAAAATGGAGACAACTCAAAAATTAGATATGCTAGAGTTGTCATTCTTGTGCGCGACACACCTTCGGGTCGTAGTCTATGCATGTGTGAAGTTTCATGAAAATATTCCAAAGGGTGTTCGAGTTATGCTCCGAACAAGAAGTGTCTGCGGCCCGCTGTCAAATCCATAGTATCCCCCGACGGAGTCCGGGGGATACAATAAAGCAAATAGAAAGGTAAATGTTGGTAAATTTTGATACCAGTATTCAGCATGAAATTGGTTAAATATAATGAATCAGGCGGTGGAAAAAACAATAAGTACATTTTCTACAATGTATTCCATCTTCTCAGTTCGATGATAAATCACAGTTTTACAGCGTTTAATATGTACAATCAGCAAATAAAACAATTCCATTGTCTCAAATCTGTCAGTTTTGTAGTTAAATTCTGACCACAGAAGAAAACACGATATACATTTCTTACATTTGAATCAGCAGCTTACATAAATAGAACAGTGAATTAAACCACTCTGTTTTGTAAATGGGGCAGTAGTTTACACCAATCATGTTTCCCGTATATGGACAAATCAAGACAGTAACGTCATAATGAGGTGTTTCCTTCGACCAATTAAACCATTTTCTCAGACAATCATGTGAGCTGATTATTGTGAAATTGTGCAGTTTTGATTAGGTCCTACTGCCAAAAAAAAAACTTGGGTGGCTGCACTCACTCGTTTGTTTAGCAGAAAGTCCCAATCACTCAATCAATTATTTCACAATAATCATATCACCTGGCTGAACTAGATTGGTCAGTAAGCGAGGCTTACAGAATATACCCCCCGCGTGGGCCCAGGTACCCCTAAAATATGTACAAATTTCCAAGTGTGTGGGCTTGTGACCTTGACTCTGGGATTAGCGCGAGCGGCATGAACGTGAATTTGTCACAGGGTGGTAGAGGTCCATTGGAGCAATGAGTGTGTGAAATGTGAAGCAGATCCGAGCAAGCAAATAGAAGTTATAACCGATTTCTCTGATGTTAAGTTTTGTAAAGAGACTACCGTATAACCTCGAATTAACGCCCCCGGAGGCGTTACATTTTACAAAAGGGGGGGGTGGGCGTTTATTAGCCAGTAAAAAAAAAAAAAAAAAAAAAAAAAAAAAAAAAAAAAAAAAAAAAATTACCAAAGACCGCCAATTTCAAACACAAATAAGGATTTAAGGATTATTTGTGTTTGAAATTGGCGGTCATTGGTAAAATTATTATTATTATTTTTTATTTTTTATGGGGGGGGGGGGGGGGGGGGGGGGGCGTTTATTAGCCAGTAAAAAAGAAAAAAAGAAAAAAAAAAAAAAAAGAAAAAAAAAAAAAAAATTACCAAGGACCGTCAATTTCAAACACAAATAGGGATTTAAGGATTATTGTGTTTGAAATTGGCGGTCATTGGTAAAATTATTATTATTTTTTATTGGGGGGGGGGGGGGGGGGGGGGGGGGGGCGTTTATTAGGCAGTAAAAAAGAAAAAAAATAAAAAAAAAAAAAAAAAAAAAAAAAAAAAAAAAAAAAAAAAAAAAGAAAATTACCAAGGACCGTCAATTTCAAACACAAATAAGGATTTAAGGATTATTTGTGTTTGAAATTGGCGGTCATTGGTAAAAAAAATTATTTGTTTTTTTTTTTTATTTGGGGGGGGGGGGGGGGGGGGTTTATTAGCCAGTAAAAAAAAAAAAAAAAAAAAAAAAAAAAAAAAAAAAAAAAATTACCAAGGACCACCAATTTCAAACACAAATAAAGATTTAAAGACTATTTGTGTTTGAAATTGGCGGTCATTGGTTAAAAAAAAAAAAAAATATTATTTAGGGGGGGGGGGGGGGGGGGGGGGGGGCGTTTATTAGCCATTAAAAAAAAAAAAAAAAAAAAAAAAAAAAAAAATGTTTTTTACCAAGGACCGCCAATTTCAAACAGAAATAAGGATTTTTTTTTATTTGGGGGGGGGGGGGCGTTTATTAGGAGGGGGGCGTTAAGCCAAGGTTATACGGTATGTATGTGACGTTGACCTCGAGATCAGCGGGGATTTGTCACAGCATATGAAATATTAAGTATTTTCCATGAAAGAAATAGAAGTTATAACATATTTCTCTGATGTTAAGTTTTGTAAAGAGACTAAGTATGTGACCTTGACCTTGGGAGCAGCGGGGGTTGGACACTCGTAGATTTGTGACAGCATGATAGTACAACCTTAGAGGAATGCACAAGTGAAATAATAAGAATTTTCAATGAAGGAAATAGAAGTTATAACTTATTTCTCTGATGTTAAGTTTTGTAAAGAGTATTTGACCTTGACATTGGGATCAGCGGGGGGTGGACGGTCATGGATTTTGCACAGCATGGTAGTAGAGCCTTACAGGAATGCATGTGTGAAATATTAAGCATTTTTAGATGAAGGAAATTAGAAGTTATAACAATATTTCTCTGATGTTAAGTTTTGTAAAGAGACTAAGTATTTGACCTTGACCTTGGGATCTGCGGGGGTTGGACGGTCGTGGATTTGGCACAGCATGGTAGTAGAGCCTTACAGGAATGCATGTGTGAAATATTAAGCATTTTAGATGAAGGAAATAGAAGTTATAACAATATTTCTCTGATGTTAAGTTTTGTAAAGAGTATTTGACCTTGACATTGGGATCAGCGGGGGTTGGACGGTCATGGATTTTGCACAGCATGGTGTAGAGCCTTACAGGAATGCATGTGTGAAATTATTAAGCATTTTAGATGAAGGAAATAGAAGTTATAACAATTATTTCTCTGTTAAGTTTTGTAAAGAGACTAAGTATTTGACCTTGACCTTGGGATCTGCGGGGGTTGGACGGTCGTGGATTTGGCACAGCATGGTAGTAGAGCCTTACAGGAAGGCATGTGTGAAATATTAAGCATTTTAGATGAAGGAAATAGAAGTTATAACAATATTTCTCTGATGTTAAGTTTTGTAAAGAGACTAAGTATTTGACCTTGACCTTGGGATCTGCGGGGGGTTGGACGGTCGTGGATTTGGCACAGCATGGTAGTAGAGCCTTACAGGAATGCATGTGTGAAATATTAAGCATTTTAGATGAAGGAAATAGAAGTTAATAACAATATTTCTCTGATGTTAAGTTTTGTAAAGAGACTAAGTATTTGACCTTGACCTTGGGATCTGCGGGGGTTGGACGGTCGTGGATTTGGCACAGCATGGCAGTAGAGCCTTACAGGAAGGCATGTGTGAAATATTAAGCATTTTAGATGAAGGAAATAGAAGTTATAACAATATTTCTCTGATGTTAAGTTTTGTAAAGAGACTAAGTATTTGACCTTGACCTTGGGATCTGCGGGGGTTGGACGGTCGTGGATTTGGCACAGCATGGTAGTAGAGCCTTACAGGAATGCATGTGTGAAATATTAAGCATTTTAGATGAAGGAATAGAAGTTATAACAATATTTCTCTGATGTTAATGTTTACGGACTAAGTAATTGACCTTGACCTTGGGATCTGCGGGGGGTTGGACGGTCGTGGATTTGGCACAGCATGGTAGTAGAGCCTTACAGGAATGCATGTGTGAATATCAGCATTTTAGATGAAGGAAATAGAAGTATAACAATATTTCTCTGATGTTAAGTTTATCCGGACGGACGGACGGACGCATGGACGGACGCACGGACGGACGGACGGACGGACAACCTGACTCCAGTATACCCCCCTCAACTCGTTGCGGGGGGTATAATAAACGGTATATACATGTAACATGAAATCAGTATCACATGTTGATGTACTCCTCCAAAACACTAACGCTACTTTCAAAGTCAATTTGACCTCGAGTATAGGGGCAGCATGGGTGGGCTATAGGACGATAATATAGGCGATGACAAATAAGTATGTGAAGTTTCAACCCAATCCACCTTACAGTAGGTAACAGAGATAGTAGGCAGCTGAAAACTTTCATGCAAATCTTGAACAAGACAAGACAGACAGATGAGATGGTTGGCGACAATACAGTCTCTACCTGGAAATTTTTGTTGGGTACATAAATGTTCTGTCCTGGTCCATCTGGTATAGCTGGTAAAACACTATAAAGAACATAATTTATGTTTTCATTTAAATTGAGGATATTTATTGCTTTCCATGTAAGATACATTAATATTTTTCATGGAGTGAATAACAAACATAATTGTTACAAGCAGTAATGTACACAACAAAAAGATTTCTGTGAAGGATGTTTGTTTATTTGTTTGTTTATTGGTGTTTAACGGCCTATCAACAGCTAAGGTCTTGTAAGGCCGGGCAAACGGGTTTGATCCCGTTTTAACCTGCTGCATTGGGGGGAAAATCCCAAAATCAGAACGGAATATTTACATAGAGAAAAAATATATTCAGACATGAAATTAGAATAACCTGACCAGTAGCCTATTTCACCAACATTGCAAAGTATACTTTTCTAGCAAAGTATACTTTGAGGGAGAAGTTTTCAATTTTAGGATAAATTTATTAATTTTTAGCCAGGTTTTTTGAAGAAAAAAAATCCAGGCTATTGGATTGGCGAAAGCCGGGTGGGCAAGCGGGTGGGCGGGCTGGCGGGCGGTGGCGGGGCGGGCGGGCGAGGGCGGGCGATCGGGCGGCGTCCACAATCAATGTTAAGTTTTCGTGTTTGAGTCCATTTCTTTGTTACTGTTTTACGCTTGCTCAACCAGTGTAAGGTCATTTTATACACCATTAACAAATGAAATAAAAATAGAATATATCAACTAACTGTATGTTTCCACTAACTGTGGCCATTTTCGAGTGTTGTGCCTAGAGCGAGCCCGGGGGACATTTTCCCTCCATCAATGAAACACCCGCCATATAGATAGTTTTCAGGCTACAGGAGTGCTATTTTTATCAGATCTAAACTGGTCACAAATCCAAGAAACCCCCCAAGACACATTTACTGTAAGTTGGTAGAAGTCCACTGTATTTCAGTGGCTAAAACCCCAACTATCCCTCCACCTCGCTCCGCCACTCCATCTCCCCTCCACCCCACCCCATTAGCAACCAGTTCACATCAGCAGTAATCCACTACATCCCATCATCTGTAGCTTCTATTCTTCACATTCGCGCTTGCGTAGAAATGCTGACCAATTTTGTTTGACCGCTGTTCTCTGTCCAACTTCCTTCTCTGAAATATAGATGAACATTTTTGTTACCTCGCCAAAATATAATAACAATATGTAAGCCTACGCTGTTAGAGTTGGGAAAAAAGTTATGACGTGGCAAATGGAAGGTTCAAATCTGTACAGCTGCATATGTGTGGCTGTCACTGGAGAAATGGGGATTATGGGATTTGTGACCAGTGTATATCCTGATCAAATTACACACTGTTGTAGCCTGATAACCTTCTATATTGCTTGGTAGATGCACGACAGGTGTTTCATTGATGGAATGGCGAACAGTGTAGATCCTGATCAGACTGCGGATGCACAGGCTGATCTGGATCTACGCTGGCCGCAAAACCCATAAGCCCCATTTCTCCATTCACAGCCACATATATGTATAGATATTTCCTCCCTGTTCATTTGGCCCCTTTCTTCCACTGACCCCTTCAATTACAAACAAGTCACCAAGATATGTATATCATTACCACCCACCTGTTTACTAGTGAGTTTGGGCCCCGGCCCCTCCTCTTCATCATGCTGTCGTTTCTTCCCTTTCTTTTTCTGTTTATCTCCCTTGGGTGCCGGGTTGTCTCCCTTGGCCTTTGATGCCGATGGAAGATCTCCCTGTAAGTCTGCACCAAATATGGGCTTGTCGTCGTCGTTGGAAGGACCGGCCTCGGTTTCAATCTCTACACACGCCACGTCCTGGGTTTCTTTAACGGAATACACTGTGCCTGTAACTGGAAAAAGAAGGCGAAAGTGAACGAGATTAATGTCCCAGCAACAGCTACGGTCATACAGAGACACGCCATATGATTTTGTACCTAAAATCATGTGCGATTTTTCATTAAATATATTTACAGAAACTGTGATATTTTCTGTAAAGGACATAGAAAGTTGCCAAGTTCATAGCAAATGCGGAATTCTATTCTGCATTTGCTATGAACATTTTGTCATCTTTCGACGTCATCTGAACATAGATGATACAAGTGAATTTGAAACAAAAATATGCACTTGCTAAAAAATTTAATTAAGTTTGAATGCGTTATTTTTTAAAAAATATTTCAAGGACAAAATGTCATAACAGTGTGACAAAACTGGTGCATATGTATGTTGCTTTTTCTGATATTTTCAAAAATGTAGCAGTGAAAAAAAACCACAGGGCATGAAAATTGGGTTCAATGTTTTACGACATATTGTTGCAATTCGAGGAACAGTGACGCAAGAGCGTGCTATTATCAACAAAGTTGTGGATATCAATGAATTCAAACAAACATTAACCAATCAAGGTCATGCGACGTCACCGACTCATGTATTTATCCAAAATTACTTGATGGGGCATGGACATGCAGAATACAATGGCTACTTAAATATATATGTGGCTGTGACTGTGGAGAAATGGGGCCCATGGACTATGTGACCAGTGTAGCTCCTGATCAAACAGCACTCTCATGTGGTATGATAACGATCAATATTCCTTGTTAGAAGCACGATGGCCGTTTCATTGATGGAATGGCTAGCAGTGCAGGCCCTGATCAGACTGCGCATATGAGCAGTCTGATCTGGGACTACACTGGTCGCATAACAAATAAGCCCCGTTTCTCCAGTCACATATACACTGGTCGCATAACCAATAAGCCCTATTTCTCCAGTCAGTCAAATATATGTATTCAATATGCATGAAAAAATGTGTATGTTTTAATTACACCCTGCAAATGAAACGTTTCAACACTTACACGTACTGGATTTCTTGGGCGACTTGTATTTCTTTGCTTCGGGGCTCACGACAAACTTTCCACTCGGCGTAGCAACAACTGCTGCAGTCGATATTACACCCAGATCATCCGCCTTAGAAACAGTGCTATCAGACTTTGTAGACGTTTCATCCCGTTTATCCGAGTTTTTCTTCAATTTCGAAAGCCTTTTTTCTTTCAACTGATCTTTCTTGCTTTGTTTTAAATTTCCCTTACTGTTTCTAGAACCAATACCATCCGCCGACGGACTCTTTGGCGTTCGTTTATCATGTGACTTTCTCCGTGATGTATGATCGTCATGTGACAAAGCCCGATCATGTGACGTATCAACGATTTCAGAATCGGACGTTACAGAATAAACAGCCACGCGACTTTCAGTTTCTCCACTATCTAGATCATTGTCATCTATTTCCCCATCATCTGTTTCATTGCCCATATCTTCATCATCATCGTCTATTCTGTCCTCATCAGAATCCATCTCTACATCAGAACCGTCAACGATCTCTTCCGATTCAAACATCTTTATGTCGTCTCTGCCGAATTTCGGCTCCACTCGGATTTTGCTGAAGTCCTGTGGGACGGTTAGCTTCTTCTTCTTCTTATCACTGAGATTGGAGGTTTCACTGGAGGTGCTGGCATCCGTTTTCTCAGACATTTCCGTCTTACATCCATCTTTCTGGGGCTTGCCGGTGTCTTTAGCATCCTGTGAAAGTAAGACAATTACAGTCTGCACTCGTTACCTCAAACTTTCTAAAGTAAAACTACTCAAATGATTGGTCCTATACACTAAGTACATGTTTTCCTATATAATAACTCTGGGGCCGTTTTACTAAACTGTGCAAAATGATGATAGTCTGTAAATGTCACATTAATAATGTCTTCTTGTAAAGAGTGATTGGATTTACATTTATTGAGTATAGACTGCATATGATCAATAAATGTAAAACAATCAATTGCAATTCCCAGACGATTCTAAATTTGCCCTTACGAACATTTTAGTCGTACAAAGTTTAGTGAAACAGGCGCCAGGTTTTGTTAAAGTATTTACCTCAGTCCCCTTGACTTTGTGTAAACGAGTGTACACTGTACTGTTAAAACCCCTTTCAACATGGGAGACCACAATCCCAAGCGTAAATCCAGTTGAGCCGTTTCTTAATGATCATCTCGGGCATTGACAAATCCACTTGTCAGCATTTCAATGTGGATGAGTGGTAATTTGAAGAGAGCGATGCATAACCAATTAAAACATATAGGAATGAATGAGTTGATATCCAATCTGGACGAGTGGAAAATTAAGAATTTGTAGCCGAGGCCTGCCTCTCATCTGTCTCTACACTGATTTTCACGAAACCTCCACCGTTTCTGATTAATGGAATAGTCTGGAAATTAAATACGGAGCAGTCTATGCCAGTTACCTCAGGGTGAAAAGGTAAGGAGTGCAGCTTGTCAGAATCTACACTACTGTCCGTTTCACAAAAGCTGCCCAAATTTAACGGCTATATAAACAATTAACAAGAAACGAGGCAAAGCCACGAAGGCCAGGTTTTTTCCAAGCATGGACACTTGGATAACATAATTATACCCACTTTTTGTAGACTAGATGGCCGTGGCCTGCATGTCGCGCCTTGGGGCGAGGCATGGACACTAAAAAAATAGATCTAGTAGATGGAAAAACTTTAACGAAAAAACTTTAACCCGACACACGGACGTACGGACGGACGTATGCCAAAATGCCGACGATATCGCGCTTTCCACAAGCGGGTGCAACAATGATGATAAACACCCATGTGAAGTATCAAGGTAATGGGTGAAGCAGTTGCAGAGATATAGTACACAAAAAAACTTTAACAAATAAATTCAAAGTAATTTGACCTTGACATTGCGCACAGGGGCCGCACGGTTGGGGGTTAGAATGAAAATATGGACGATGATAAACACCCATGTGAAGTTTCAAGGTAATGGGCTAAGCAGTTGCAGAGATATAGTATAACGAAAAAGTTTTAACCAAAAAATTTAACCAGACGTACGTTAAAAAGTTAACGTTGAAAATAGGCTAAGTCAATTAGTAGAAATAATAGGTGAAGGTAAAAAAAATGGTCACATGTTGGATAGTTGTATGTGGTAGGCACCCCTTGGTTATGAAGCTGTGAAAGTTTGGTGGTCCTAGGTGGTACAGTACCAAAGAAATGGACTTAAACACGAAAACTTAACATTGTAAACGCGGAAAACTTAACATTGAAAATGGCTAAGCGACTGTGCGGAAAAAATGGGTCAAGTTAAAAAAAAATAACTAAATGTTGGATAGTGATATGTGGTGGGCACCCCTTGATTATGAAGCTGTGAAAGTTTGGTGGTCCTAGGTGGTACAGTACCAAAGAAATAGACTTAAACACGAAAACTTAACATTGAAAACGCGAAAACTTAACATTGAAAATGGCTAAGTCGACTGCGCGGAAAAAATGGGTCAAGTTAAAAAAAAAGTAACATCTTGGATAGTGATATGTGGTGGGCACCCCTTGATTATGAAGCTGTGAAAGTTTGGTGGTCCTAGGTGGTACAGTAACAAAGAAATGGACTCGAACACGAAAACTTAACATTGATTGTGGACGCCGCCGCCCGCCCGCCCCCTCTGTGAAGATGTCTATGGGGATTTAACAAGGGGAACTTTTTTAGAATTTCAGAAATACTGGACCGATTTTTAAAATTTAACTTGTTTTCTTAGTTAGATCATTTCCAAGCTATCTAACTAGGTTTCGCAGTCAATTTCCAAAAAAAAAAGTTTTTTGACTCCTCCCACAAATCTACCTATTTTTCCCCCATGTTAAATTCCCAGAGAAATCAATTTTTCATAATATAACCAATATTTAACAAAATTTCACAAAATAAGGCTCATTCTTAAATTTTCCGTTAATTTAATATTATCGAAAAAAAAATAGTTTTTCAATTGTTTATATGGCCGTAAAATTTGGGCAGCTTTCGTGAAACAGACATTAGTCAGAAATATCAAGCCTGGTTTTGTCTAAACATGACTCACATACGAGACATGCCATGTGATGTTCTACCTAAGAAACATATTTACAGAAACTGCAATATTTTCTGTAAATGACAAAATTTCATAGCAAATGCGGTATTGAATTCCGCATTTGCGCAATTTCGCCAGCTTTCGACGTCATTTACGGAAACTAATGTAAATATTTTTCATGAAGTATCGTACATGTTCTTACGTACACAATCACAATGGCATGTTTCATACATTATCAGGTACATCTACATAGCCGACACAATGCCCAGTGTATTTGGATTTGATAGCTACTTTTCACCGGCAGTTCATTCTTTAAATGTGTCAGTGACTGGAGAAATGGTGCTTTATATGGGATTTATAACCCGTGTAGCTCCTTATCAAATAGCACACTCCTGCTGCCGGGTAATATCTATATTGCTTGTTCAATAGCATACATGTACATGGGTATTTCGTTGATGGTATGGCGAACAGTGCAGATCCTGATCAGACTGTGCGGATGCACAGGCTGATCTGGATCTACACTGGTCGCTTAACCCATAAGCTCCATTTCTCCAGTCAAAGCCACATAATATAATATCAAGTTTATCAGACTAGGTACTTTGTGGTTTTTGAAGGTCACTTATAGGCCAAAGAAACACCAGTAAACATAGTTTTTTTTCTATCTGAATGGACCCGATACATCGTCACAGCTACTAATGGCATTAGCCCCTTATTCTCTATATGCCATACCTCGGATCCCGGGGGTCGTACGAAGTAGGGAATCTTGCCACGCTGCCAGTCGTTCAACACCATCTTGGCTGACGTGCTCAGGTCTGGGTCTCCACCCTGGGGAATAGATCGATTGATTATTGGTGGTTAACTGCCTATCAACAGCTAAGGTCATTTAAGGCCGGGCCGAAGGCTTCGATCCAGCATTTAACCTGCTGCATTGGGGTGTAAATCCCAAAATCAGAACGGAATATTTACATATATTCAGCCCTAAAATTAGTTTGATTTTGATTTATTGATGTTTAACGGTCTATCATCAGCTATGGTCAGTTAAGGCCGGGCCAACGGGTTGAACTATCCTGTATTTCACCTGTCCATCATGAGGAAAATTCCCAAAATCAGTACTGAATATTTACAGAAAAATATATATTCAGCCCTGAAATTAGAATATCCCGACCTGGTGATAGGTCCATTCCACACCAGTAGCCTATTTCATCAACATTGCAAAGTATACTTTAGTAGCAAAGTACACTTTGAGGGAGAAATTTTCAATTTTATGATAAATTTATTAATTTTTATTATACTGAATTTATTACATTATCACAGCCAATTTGGCTGTGATAATGTAATACAATCAGTATAATAATTCTGCATACTTTTAATCATCAAATATATGCAGTTGTTAGTTCTATATGAAATTATGCATTTCAGGAAAAATAAATGATTGCTCCCTCAAAGTATACTTTGCTAGATAAGTATACTTTGCAAGTTTGATGAAATCGGCTACAGAGTCACTTAGCTTCAACCCCAAAAGTAATACGATCAGCATTTTCTTTTTACTTTTTAATGGGGTAAACAGGTTTTAGCTGTCAAGTATCAGAATGTCGAAAATGTACATGAGGGCCAAACCATTAAGTCGACATTCCGGCAAGGATGAACCCCGATCGTTAATACCCTTCGCCTGCTCCCAACCAACCACCCACTGAGGGAATAGAATGGAACAGTGTGATTTAAACAGTATTTTATTTCATTTGAATAAGCGCAAGTCATATATACACATTAGTATTGGGGGAAGAATGGAATAGTTGGTTTAACCCTGTCAACACTACAGAACTCTATAGCGGTGTTTGCAAACAGCGTAGATCCAGATGAGTCGGCTCATGACAATCTGCATCGAAATAATTTTCATATTTTAACACAAACACACCCTTTTCATAAATGGACTAGTCTGAAAATCATTATGTGTTGATTGGAAAATCTAAAGTGCTGTCAAACCATGTTTTTTAAGAGAACTAGATGGCCGCGGTCCGCATGTTGTGCCCGCCATGGCTTTGATAGTATCCCGACAATCTTTAATAAAAAACATTAACCGAGACGCACGCAAGTACAGATGTACATACGTATGCCATTGTGCTGACTATATCGGGCTATCCGCAAGCAGGCGCGACAAATAAGGAAAATAAGCAGCAGACAATAAACTTTAATTCAGCATCACCTTGAGGAGTTTTCCAGTTTTGTTGGCGAACTGCTCTAGGAAGTTCTCATGGTTGGTCCAGTCGGCGATCTTGTACGTCTTCGCGATGTACTCCCGCTTCACGCGGTCCAGCATGGGCTCGATGTAGTCCTCGGGCGTCTTCACCAGCTCCACACGCACCTACACATGACAGACGCCACACTATACTTCGATTTACGGAACTAAAGTATAGCAAGTGCTAAATTAATTGTATGTAGGGAGTGGAAGGCCTTTATTAAAAATACATTACCCATGTTTGTTTGTTTGTTTACTGTTTAACAGCCTATCAACAGCTAAGGTCATGTAAGGCCGGGCAAATGGGTTCGATCCCGTTTTAACCTGCTGAATTGGGGGGAAAATCAGAATGGAATATTTACATCGAGAAAAAATATATTCAGCCCTGAAATTAGAATAACCTGACCTGATGCCACACCAAAGTCACTTGGCCCCTTCCCCTAAAAATCTAAAAATAGGATTACAAATAATCATAATACTGACATAAGGGGAGGGGGGGGGGGGGGGTGTATGACCAAATTCAACTGTTACATACAAAATGCCAAAGACGTATGTGAGGGCCAAAACTGGTCTCCAGTCGGATTTCCGGTAAGGATGAACCCTGATTGTTAAGTCCATTACCCATGTAATTAAACGAAATGGCCGCGGCCCGCAAGTCGCACCCACCGAGACTTTGATAGTGAACCGAATAAAAAACTTTGACCAAAAACTTGAACCCGGACGCACATATGTACATACGTACAGACGTACGCCAATGTGTCGAAAATTCCACTCCCCCCTACAATCAATTCTGGAATCGCCCTTAATGTTTGACTGACTTCACCATCACACACCTGCAGACATAGAACGTCCATCTAATTATTATATACAGGCATGAGAATGGTTGTTGCTGAAAATATCTGAAACTCCACTGAAATCCCCTCACCCCATTTGCAAAAGTATCAAATTTGAGCATACCAGATTGATTCTGAATCATGTTGAGAACGCAAATTATGACAAAATCATCTGAAATCAGCTAAAGACCCTCATGCCTGTATATATCCCGGCCTTAAATGACCTTAGCTGTTGATAGGCCATTAAACACCAAGCAATCAACTAATTATTATATAATGACATTTTTAATAGTCTTAAATCACGTGACACACAGTGATTTGGTTGGTTAATGGAGAATGATATCATTCTCAATGAACCAACACAAGAATTTCGCCAAGGAAGCTGTATCGCGCCTGCCGAGGCATTTGACCATGTTGTAAAAAAACAATAACTTTAACGCATTTGCCTTACAAAAAAAAGCATATTTCACTCATTTGTTTCTTTGTGTACAGAATTTCAAGCATTTTTATTTCACCCAATTCCAACTTTCTTGACAGTGGTATATACCAAACACTGCGTTAATAAATCATTATTCTATCAGCTGGTTTGGTTGTCTGTCAAGGATTGGTAAAAATCACAGAAACACATCTGGTCCGAAGTGATCGCTGTAATTATTTTGGAAATAATATGTTTTCATTTTTGACCCGGAAACAGAACTGCTGCATAAATTTTGTCCTTTGATAAACTCGTCCGCAAACCAACTCCAGTGAATGACTTTGTCGGCGAACTAAACAGTATACACATTACATGTGCTGACCTTGCTGTGTCAATCATAATCCCCCATTAAGTAAATCAACAATAGTTGCGTCTGAGATATCTTCATCATGTGTATATAGACGGCTTATTAATGATTCGCATTGTCCGCTGTTGTAAAATCAAAATTTTGTTGAGTGAATTTCGAACATTGTAAACCATGACGAGAATCCACAAATTGGGTCTTCTAGACTTCCCGCTGATGCAATAAGCCGTGATTTGTCAGGATAGTGGTCCAATTCAGAAAACACAAGCCGCTTGGTAAGCCGTGTCGTATGCGCGAATGAGGTCTACAGCAATCTTGTGTATTAATCTTTGAATTATCGGTATATGATTTCCACTTGCTTCAAATTGACACCGCGGCATCTCTTTGAACTCGATAACACAACAAGCGGACTTGTTCATAAATATAATTATATTACGTCTACTGCAATACATGACAGAGCGCACGTATCAATATAGGTGATTCAAAACAACCAGGATTAACTAGTGTCATCAAATGACACCGACATAGATGTATATGGGAAACATAAATATAGTTAAAAAGAGGCCCGACATCTATTAGCAAAATATTTTCAACAACCTTAGGCTAGGAAATGTGGAAATATTTGTGGAGATTTACTTTCGGGTTTTCAATCCCTCGCGAAGAACGCGAAGGTGTCTCGCGTGCTAATATTAGTTGGTGTACAGTAACCGGACCTACCAGTACCCGGATTTCTATTTTTTTTGGGTTTGTGTGTTAACCCTTTCCCTGTTTTGCGATATTTTGACTCTTCCAAATCCAAAACTTCTGAATAAAAGAATCAAATGCTGGGTCACATGATGGTTAAATTATCTGATAGAGTAGAAAACATTGTGGGAAAAGGAGAAATTGCTTGTTACAAGCAATTTCTCCTTTTCCCACAATGTTTTCAAGACATCTTCTGCAGAGGCGTGAAAAGTCGTTTCTATCAGGGAAAGGGTTAAAGAGACCATTGTTCTAAGCGACCATTTTTGATGTCTCCCTTGGGTGGTCGCAAGTTTGACTGTACTATGAAAGTATTTTTCAATGCCCAAGGCGAAGTTTGAACCACCTCTGGATTTGAAGTCAGGTGTTCTAATTAGACCCCTAGGCCACAACCCATCCCGTCTCTATTTTAAGAAGCGAATAAGCTTAGTGTGAAGCATTGTGCAAGGTTTATGCCGAAAATTCGGCTCAAACAGCAGTGTCTACACAGTGTAATGTTTCACATTGATCGTAGTGGCAGAATTTATGAGATCGTGTAGGAAAATCGTACAACAGTGGTGATTGCGACTTTCACACTTTGTCTGTTAATATTTTGATTTCACGTAGGTGTATTTGAATTGTTTTGTACATTGTTCGAAGGTGTTTCATACATATGAAAACAATAATTGACTATCCAAGATATTACAAAAGTCTATATACTGCACATTTTTTAGAGAAACATTCTTGATGGCGCAATTGGCCAGACTTTGCCATGATGGCATATATTCAATTGAAGTGATACGTGACACCTTTAATTTGATCAAATAACAACTCACCATGCAACTCCCCCATGGAGTTAGCTCCCTTATTCCATTGACACCTTTAATTGCAGCATGATTTGATCAAATAACAACTCACCACGCCCTCGAGCACACTCGCTGGGAAGGGATTAGTGGAATAAAGAGGCTAACTTTATGCGCCCTATTCCACAGACACCTTCAATGGCAGAATGATTTCAGAGCTCCAGATAAGCTGCGTATTTGCGTAAATACCCAATTAAAATTGCCGAAAACCCAATAGAAATTAGAAGTAGTTAGTATCAAAAAGCAATAACAAATAAGAGGTACCTTTATCATGCTACAGAAAACAATAAACAGACCACAAATATAGCATATTTTTTCTTATTTTCCATGAAAACACACCTTGGTATTTCATTAGAATTGTCTCCAAGGAGGAGACAATTCTAATGAAATGCCAAGACATGTTTTCATTTCGAAGCAAACTATTCAATAATTGCTGTCTGTTGATGTGTAAACAGTAGTGTGATTTTATTTTACCCAATTAAAATACTTAAATACCCAATTGCTTCAGATATGATGGAGTGAAAATATTCAATTACTAATTCCTTATCTGGAGCCCTGTGATTTGATCAAATAACCACACTCACCACGCCCTTGAGGACACACTCAGTTGGGGTGGAGCCGGTGGGGTAGACCACCCCGGGGCAGTCCACCAGGTAGATCCGCTTCATCAGGGTCACGTACTGCCACACCTGCGGACATCAACAGTGCAATGTTGCTGTGACTGGAGAAATGGGTCTTATGGGATTTGTAGCCAGTGAAGTTCCTGAGTAAACAGCACACTCCAGTAGCCCGATAATGATCTGTATTGCTTGTTAGATGCATGGCAGTGTTTCCTTGATGGAATGTGGAACAGTGCAGATCCTGATCAGACTGCGGATGCTTACCGCATGATGAGAAGGAAGATACTTAACAAAGCTAGAAAACAGGGTAAAAGCATTCGAGAGAAATTTAAGGAAAGACTGAGATTGATCGAAGTAAAGCGATTGGAAATACAGCAAGAAAGAAGAAGAAAGTTGGAGGAGCCGGCGAGGAAAACAATACACGACTTGGAAGAAATGCTAATGCTGTCTGTTATTATGGTTTATAGCAGAGTGTAGAACAAGTTAATGAAGGTTTAAGTAAATTCCAATCAGACAAGTACAGAAGGGAAGCTTCACAATCAAAGGTGAAGTTCAAAATCACCAAAATCAAAAAGTATTCAATTTCAGTGTGAAGACAGATGGTGGAAAATATACTTAACTGTTGACCAATTAAAGGAGAATGTGTTCAAATTAATTCAAGACTGTTCAGTCTTGAATTAATTTCAACACATTCTCCTTTAATTGGTCAACAGTTAAGTATCTTCAGCTGTGATTGTGAAGCTTCCCTTCTGTACTTGTCTGATTGGAGTTTACTCATTAGCCATGCCCCATTTTTTATACTTTTTAATGGCCTACAATTCATTTCCTGTTCAATTTATGTCGATAATTTTCATTATTTAATAATGTTTACATCTGAAATAAACCTTCACATTTTGTTAGAAATGCACACATTTCATTGTTCATGAAATTGTTGTGGGATGCTCAGAGCATACATGTAACTTGTATGTTATTTGGGTTATTATTCTCTCAAACTGAAACATTTTGATGTTTCAAATAAAGTAGCCGATCTAGCAACAAGCATTTCAGAGAAATACAACTCTTACATATATTGTTTATTCACATAAAAACAAAACATAAATGAGACGCTTGGCCTGCGAGTTCAATTTTGACAGTCATCTCCAATGCACACGGTCGTCTCAATTTCATCTGATTTATCAACATTTACTGAAACTGTCTTCAAACCATTTCAAACTGAATTTACTTTTCACATTTTTGTTACATTCTTTAAAGGTACATGTCCACTCAGTAGGCACAAACTGTTTGTTATAGGAATTAAATAAGTGTATAATTGTGCCACTATTCCACCAGTTCTAAAAATTACGAGTGCCCGTTATACAGACATAATCATTTAGTAATATTTATTTTACTGATAGTGACTTGGGGTGGTATCAGGCTATTTTCGTATGCAAATGAGGTATGATATTGTTTTAATTATTTATACTAATTAAATGCGTCCCCTGAAAAAATAATATTTTCGTCAGATTATAAAGTATGATCATTGCACATCAAAAAATAAATACAGAGAATAAATAGTAAAGTCAGATAACATGTTAAGGAAACACAGTTATTGCCCCTGATACCAGTGTGGAATGTTACGTCTGATATAAAATGTATAATAATGCCAATCAATAGGTGGGGTAATGGTGAATTAATGTTTATTTGGCCAGAAATGTCTCAGATGATGTCTCTGATATAAAGAACATTTTGTGCCTACTGAGTGGGCATGTACCTTTAATTTTCAAATCGTTGTTTGGAATAATACACTGTAGTGTCATTTTGTCAAAAGGTTAAATTTGTTTGATGACCAACATTTTGTTTCTGGTAGAGTGCAAATAGCGGCCCACATGTCGGTGTTCGGCGTGCACCAACAACTATTGTTACATGGTTTCCGTTGTTTGCACATATGTGCAAACATAAAGCGTTTGCTGTTTGCACATGGCTTTAGGTAATGCTCATTCCGGGGCCGCGCGTAATGGAAGTGCCTTCAAGACATCACTACGCGGAAGTGCCTTCATGACGTCACTACTTCATGACGTTCACGACGCGGCCCCGGAATATGCATACCGAAAATTATCTACGTGAATGGGACGATTTTATAAAAGTACTGAAAATACTGAATATAATGCTCAAATTACATCAGTTTTTTGTTTGAAATGTAACAATAACATTTGATCATGTCCAGCCGTGTGCAAACGTTTGCTGTGGCCCTCGGGAACTGTTTGAACCCGCGGCCTTCGGCCTTGGGATTCAAACAGTTCCCTCGGGCCACAGCAAACGTTTGCACACGGCTGGACATGATCAAACCTTATAGTGAAAAATTGAGATGGTTACGACCCTGTTACTGACTGTTTGTTGTTTCATGTGACTTGTATGTCTATTGAGAGCTATTAAAAATATTTGCCTCACAGGTCGCTGAAAAATTTGGCCCAGCAGCGGTCTGAGCGCTGGACTTATCGTGCAACAAAAAAAAATATGTGTGTGAAAAGGCTGTGATGCCAAAGATAGACTGGTTCTCAGTAGCATTGTTACGCATGGCTACACGTTGCCACGGTTACCAGTGTGGTGGAGCAGGAGACCAGTTTAATTCTCGGCTAGCAATCTGTTGGGGTACCCCAAAAAAATTCTCCTTGGATTTACGCCGATCTCAAAAACATTCCTGACAGTCACGAAATCCAAGGATTTCCGCGGATCCGCAGAAATACTTGGATTTCGCGACCGTCAGAAATTCACATGCCTAGGTGAGGCTAGGTAATGTGTGGTGTTCCAAGGTCACTCGTAGTTCAATGAAACACCTATCTGAATGGACCACAATACATTGTATCAGCATCAATGACTAGTTACACGCTCATGTATAACCTAACTTTATGTATTTCTTGTACAACATACAAACCTTGGTCTCGCCGGCGATGGGCGCCACATTGCACACCTTCTTGGCCTTCAGGGTGTTGATGATGGAGCTCTTGCCGACGTTCGGGTAGCCGATAAATCCCACACTAATCTGCTTCTTGTCCACGTGTAGCTGTCAACACAACACAGGTACAGACTAACTTGTTACCTCAAACTCTCTTAAGTCAGACAGGGAACAGTTGCAAATGCTAAATCCTGACAAGAGACGAGGCAAAGCCACGAAGGCCAGGTTTTCTTCAAGGCATAGACAATTGGATAACATATAATTATGCAAGTATGGTGGTTCTAGGTGGTATAGTAAGTGGGAAATAGATTTAAACGCGAAATCTTACCATCGAAAATGGCTAAGTCGATTACGCGGAAAATATAGGTCAAGGTCAAAAAGGTCACATGTTTGATGTGGTGGGCACACATTGGTTACGAAGTTGTGCAAGTATGGTGGTTCTAGGTGGTATAGTAACAGTTTGTTTGTTTGTTTATTGGTTTAATGGCCTATCAACAGCTAAGGTCATGTAAGGCCAGGCAAACAGGTTCGATCCCGTTTTAACCTGCTGCATTGGGGGAAAAATCCCAAAATCAGAACGGAATATTTACATCGAGATACAACATATTCAGTCCTGAAATTAGAATAACCTGACCTGGTGCCAGGTCCATACCGCACCAAAGTCACTTGGCCCCTTCCCCTATTTAAAAGTAATACCGGTAGGATTACTCTTATAAGGGGTATAACCAGATTCAACTGTCACATACAAAATGCCAAAGACGTATGTGAGGGCCAAACCGAGCCTATTTCATCAACATCAAAGTATCTTTATAGAGTACTTTGAGGGAGTAATCATTTATTCGAAATGCATTATTTCATAGAACTAGAACGCATATTTCATGATTAAAGTATGCAGAATTATTATACTGAATTTATTACATCCAGCCAAATGGCTGTAATGTAATAAATTCTGTATAATTAAAAATTAATTAAATTTATCACCCTTAAATTTTATCCTCAAAGTATACTTTGTAGGAAAGATACTTTGCAATGTTGATGAAATGGGACCTAGGTCTCCAGTGGGAAAATTCGGAAGGTGAACCCCATGTTTTAAATTACCCACGTGCTCCCACCTGCCACCCACGGTATGATACAGAAGAAATGGACCTAAACATGAAAACTTAACATTGAAAATGGCTAAGATGATTACGCGGAAAAAATAGGTCAAGGTAAAATAAAAAGAGTCACATGTTAGATAGTGGTATGTGGTTGGCACTCGTTGGTTATGAAGTTGTGCAAGTATGGTGATACATACTTGGTGGTACAGTAAGTGAAAAACGGATCTAAATGCGAAAACTTAACGTTGAAAATTGCTAAGTCAATTATGTGAACAAAATAGGTGAAGGTCAAAAAAGGTCACAAGTTTCATAGTGGTATGTAGAGGGCACCTGTTGGTGCCAGTATGGTGGTTCTAGGTGGTATACTAACAGAGAAATGGACTTAAACACGAAAATTTAACATTGAAAATGGCTAAGTCAATTACACAGAAAAAACAGGTCAAGGTCAACAAAAAGGTCCCAAGTTGGATAGTGGTATGTGGTGGGCACCCGTTGGTTAAGAAATTGTGCAAGTATGGTGATTCTAGGTGGAAGAGTAACAGAGAAATGGACAAAACACGAAAAGTTAACATGGACTTAATTACAGCGCCCTCCGCCCTGCTTTCGCCAATCCAATAGCCGGGATTTTTCTCTCAAAAACGTGGCTAAAAATGGCTAAACAAACATACTTATGCACCCACAAATGCATAAAAGTGTGCTTCCCATGTTGAAACATTAGTAATTTTCTGCCGAACGACAAATCTTGATTTCAGGATATATCCTAAAATTTCCCATCCCGTCTTAACTGATAACTCATATTCATGGTCCCAATTACATGTTTTCCTATTAACTCTCATTAACTCAAATTTTAGTTAACTTAACGTATTTGGCGATATGTGGTTGTGGCTGGAAAAATGGGACTGATTTCAGTAATCTAACTGGCATAAAATGTCAAAACGGTCATCACCATTCCATCAATGAAACATTTGTCATGCTTCCAACAAGCAAGAAAGATAGTTCTCAGGCTACACGAGTGTGCTATTTGATCAACAGCTACACTGGTCACAAATCCCCATTTCTCCAGTCAGTCACATATTAGTGTCACCTTGCGCGCAATGCATACTGATGTTCTGTTTCAGATTATGAACTAGATCATAGATAAGATTGGAATAGTCAGTGTTTTCAGGGGTGAAGGGTTATAATATCAGGCATATCCGGTCTGAATATGTTAACTATATTACATTTCAACCAGCAAATAGCGTATTGCAGTAGTTTACACCACTCTCGTGTTCCCATACAAGGAGAATTGACGTTAGTTCACGATGACGTATTTTCTTTGACTAATTAAATCATTTTCTCTGATACACGCTCTGAATCGTGACACTATGGCCCACCTCCGGAAAAGAATTTGCACAACTCTGACCATATTTTATGCTCGACTTGCTTTTCTTTTTATAAAATATTTTGTGTGAAGTAAATATTTTTATTTAACCAGACTAGCAGATTATCGTGAAATAATGAACTTGGTTCGCTACACTCACTCATTTGTTCAGTGGAAGGACCCAAAAACTTGTGCAATAGTTCACTATAATCAGCACACTGGAAAAACGGACAATATTTAATATTTATCTTAAGACATACTCTATCAGCACTTGTCTACCTATGACTGCAGGCATAGTAGGGTTCAGCGTATATATGGCTGTGACTGGAGAAATGGGGCTTATGGAATTTGTGACCAGTGTGGCTCCTGATCAAATAGCACACTCCTGCAGTCAGATAACGATCTATATTGCTTGTTTGAAGCATAACGGGTGTTTCACTGATGGAATGGCAAACATTGCAGACCCTGATCAGACTGCGGATGCAGGCTGATCTGGGTACACACTGGTCGCAAAACCCATAAGCCCCATTTCTCCAGTCAACGCCTACAGAGATCAGGGTGATAATAGCAGCACGGTCAGTTCACACTCCGCAAAACTCGTCGGACCGACAGACTTTTCAGGTAAAACTGGTTTTATGATGCTAGCTAGCCTTACTCACTAGCTCTTAAATATCACTTACAATCTATTTTATTTTTATAAATGTTTTTTTCGGTCTGGTAAATTTTTATTCGGATTGGTAAAAATTTCAATTTCCCCATGTTAATCTTTAACATGGGGTAAGTTTACCAGACCGAATGTCCTGTAAAATTTTGGCAATTTCGCACGGATGTCAGTTACAGATACCCTACCTTTGAGAACTGCCTCAGCAGATTGATGAGCGCCCCCTTGCCAAACGGATTGGTGATGCTGGCATGGAACGCCATGGTGGGACAGATAGGTGACAATATCGCCACCCACTTTTTCTGTAAACAAATGTAAATCGAGGACATGATTAGCATATCTAAAATTAAACTGTTTTGACTAATTAACGTCATTATTTTCTACTCATATCTGCCACCCAGGGCCTTTAATGTGAAAATGGTGAGGAGTGAAGACAATTAGTTGCTATGTTTCATGTGAGAATGCCAACTTTCTTTAAATTGTGCCAAAATGTCAAATGCCACTCACTGTTTTCGGTTCCCACATTTTACGGGTTAATTTGAATGAATTCCAGACAAAATGCCAAATGCCACTTACCGTGACCCACACTGGGACCAGGTCCACCTTGTTGAGGATAAACACGATGTGTTTGTGTGGCTTCTCTTTCTTCAAGAAGTCCTCCACCTGGTAGCAGCGAGTGCCCATCGGGTCGCGGGCATCCAGCACCACGGCTAACACGTCCGACGAGTCTATCACCTGGAATGGTTTGTTGTTGGATTGAATGGCAGTCAACATAAACATACAAGATTCTAAAAGATACACATGCCGATGCACAGGCTTATCTGATCTACACTGATCGCAAAACCCATAAGCCCCATTTCCCCAGTCACAAATAAGGGCTATTCCAGAAATAATTCTCGAGGGGGGGGGGGGGGGGGGGGGGGGGGGGGGGGGGGGTCGGCCCGCACTTTTTTTTGACACCCACAGAATTTAATTATGTCTCGTCCCCACAACCAACAGCACTGATATTTAGCTGTTCCCCACTACCAACAGCACTGAATTTAGGTAAAACCCCCTAGCACCAGTACTGAATTATTTACCATGTCGTTATGCACCGGCGCATCCAGAAATACTAGGTTTACAGACAACACGATCATTATTTAGATATGATAACTATCATATTCCCAATCTAAATGTACTGTAACTGTAGCGCGGGGGGGGGGGGGGGGGGGGGGGGGGGGGGTCGGAGCAGTCGGACGACCACCACCCCCCCCCCCGCCTCGAGGTCCACTTTTTTAGACCCCCCTAGATACCTCAGGCCCATTGGGCCTTCGAAACGACCCACCCCCCTCCCCCCCCCCCCACTTCAAACAGGTCTGGCTACGGGCCTGAACTGTACATGTAAATACGGTCATAAGCATCCATTGCCAACAGATCAGTAAATGGAAAGTTTCATTATTAGAAGTAATTAGAAATCGTATCGGTCCCGTTAGTATTCGTTAATTTAATGACCGGCCTCCAGTTTCGCCCTTCGACCAACTCGTCCCCGTCAGCCACTCAAAATAATACGACAGCCGACACAGGTTACGAAAGGCCCGTACGCAGGGGGTGCAGCATACTCGGAACACATTTATCAACATTAAAACAAAATAAGAAACGTTTTCTAAAATAATGAGAATCGACTATCAATGCGTTACAGACACAACATTCGGATTCGTTTTGCTCATGCATGTAGAATGCAATTCCAACACGCATGAAAGATCGCGAAGCAAAAACACGCGCGGCAAGGTTGCAAAACGCGAGATTGAATATGATAGAATTTCGCGTCTTCGTCTCCAAAGCTCGAAATCGCGAGGTATAGGACAGGTAAACATTGTCTTAAGAGACGATTCTCATGTGCTGCAAAAACATGTTTTTATTAATTAATAGAACAAATGTGGACAAACATTTATATTTCTTGACAACAAAAACATAATTTGACAAAACATGATAATCGTCTTAAGAGACGATTCTAATGTGCTGCCAATACACGTTTATTGAGCAAAAAAAACAACAACACATTTCGATACGTGTTTTTGGTTACTGCATCGCATCGTCAACATATATATATATATATACACAAGATTGTGAAGACCAAATCGAAAGGCGAAAACGTGAGATTCTATTTTATTAATTTTCGCGTTTTCACCTGACTATCTCGTGTTTTCGAGACCGCGATGCCGCGTTTTCGGCTCGGCCTTTTCATGATGTCGCCTTCCGCTTTTGGAAATACGTTTGTTCATGTCATTATGTGTGTGTAGAGTTGAAATTGAGTTTTGCGCATACATTACATGCACGTACGTATATACGTACGTAGAACGCATTTCGAACTAGCATGCTTTATATGCATGTACGTACGTAGAACGCAAGTCCAACACGTAATATGATATATTACACATGCATGGGCAAATCGTATTTCCAAAAGCGGAAGGCGAGATCGAGATCGCAAAAAAACGTGAGATTGTAACATAAAACAAATATACCGCCCATCCCAAACTAGCACATTTGCGACATATCATTTTCGGTCTAGCTGCACACCTGATGGTGTTTACAATCATCAGTCGGTAATCCAGTTTCACGTGCAGTGTGAATGACCTTTATAATTCAGCGGAAACACAACATACCAAAACCACGCTATGTATTTTTTTTCTAGTCGCTCACGTCATCGATGCGTCTTACGCATTAGCTTATGCATTTTCACCTATGTTCGAGATCTTTATAAAAGCAAGATTTGGCAGGACATGAGAATCGTCTCCTAAGAGACGATTCTCATAGTTTGTCAAAATGTTTTTGTAAAGAAATACCAATGTATTCTCTTCACATTTGTCCGATGTCTTAATAAAACATGCTTTGGCAACACGTAGACGATTTTAATGTTTTGTAAAAAAAAATTGTTGTCACATGTCTTTGATTTCTTAGACCGTGCAAACAATTGACACAT
Organism: Conchocele bisecta; assembly: GCA_029237695.1. Classification (NCBI taxonomy): domain Eukaryota; kingdom Metazoa; phylum Mollusca; class Bivalvia; order Lucinida; family Thyasiridae; genus Conchocele; species Conchocele bisecta. Next base: position 88,449,166 of record CM055268.1, read on the forward strand.
TCAGAAATCAACAACTTAATTTGTGTTTCTCAAGTCTGGTTTCATATGGTGGCGAGGAAATACAATCGATTAAACACCGTGAAAATATTGTTGGAAAGTAAATCGCTCGTTAGGGGTGTTTCTTTCCCTTGTTTATAATGCATGGGTTGTGACCTAGGGCTTAGCACACCCGACTTCCAATCTGGAGGTTGTGTGTTCAAACATCGCCTTGGTATCAAACATACCTTCATAGTATTTCCATCCCACTGGTCTGTCGGGTGAGACCTTAAACTGTGGTCCCCGTCTCTATATGACCTTAGCTGTTGCTCTCTGCTGGGACGTTAAACCCATTCAATTTCAAAAGAGTAACGGAATCTTTATGTATGGTGGTAGCGGCAAAAACCGACGATGTGATACATTAAACAATAAAAAATCAAAATATTTGTTTTTTCCTGGCAGCACATCAAAATCGTCTAAGGCAAGTGCCGTGTTTTGTCGAACCATGTTGTTTTGTCAAAAATATTGATGTTTGTCCACATTTGTTAAATTTCTTAATAAAAACATGTGTTGGCAGCACATGACTCGCATGAGAATCGTTGTCTCCTTAGACGATTTGTACGTGTCCTGTTAGGGACGTGTTACATTTTCGCGTTTTCTCGATCTTGGCACAGGTCGAGATCGCGAAAACGCAAAGCGTGATCACGAGAGCTGAAACGATTTAAAATGCAACATATTCTCAACAAAACATGGATTAACAGTAGGTTTGACAGTACTGTGCTGCTGCATATGAGAATCGTCTCCTTGGAAGATTTTCCAGTTTTGTCAAAATATGTTTTTGTAGGATTTATTTTTAGATTAGTTTTCATGTTTTTAATTTCTTGATAAATATTCGTGAATGACGCATGAAAATACGGGCGCGCCGAAAGTGTTTGTCTTATTCGTCGGTGGCGAAATGGAAGCGAACGAACAACGCTTGGTACGATTTGCAGCTTCCGGACGTAATTATCTATCGGCAGTTTTCACTGGACGCTACTTTGGAAGTGTCATTTTGTTGGCCAATCGACATGAGCGTTTTACAATGCATGATGCATTGTGAATAACACGAAATAGAAGCTGTGAGGCAGCGAAAATCTAATTTTCTAATCGACGCGAACACCCAGAGCATTGAATTAATTATATGAGTGCACAGAATCAAGTAAATTGAATACCACCCTACCAACAATAACAATATAGCTTCCGACCCCACAACCAACCGGAATTAATTTTGTCGGACACCCCCCACCCACAGGTCAAAAATAAAAGTGCGGTCCGACCCCCCCAGAGAATTTTTCCTGGAATAGCCCTAAGTAAATTCCGTTCTGTACTGGTCTATCCGGTTTTCGTGCATTTAAGCTGTCCACTATTTTATGTTAATGTACATATTTGAAACAACTCTGAAGACATTATTTTCTTTCTATGATGGAAAATGAAACATATTTTTCTCAATACAAAAGGTTTCGTGCAAAGATTAATCTTTAATTAGTCACGAAAATCGAAAACTGAGAGCTGTCAATTACCGAGTGGACGATTATACTTCCAGGGCATCACTGACATTAGAAATGGTAGAATTTACCACATTACTTTATAGGTTCAACAAAGCAATGCGAGGTCAAACCGACAAATTTAACAATTCTAACTAGAATGCACCGTAAGTTGTTCTACGGGAAGTTCCATTTAATTTTCCAAGTTCAGAAACCTATTTACACGGCTGGTTTAACCATTACAATTGCAGGAAACCTAAATTGTCATCTGCTGTCGATTTATGTTTCATCTTGTTTCTCAATAAAAACATGGTTTGGCAACACTTTAGAATCATTTCCATTGGAAATGATTCTAAAGTGTTGTCAAAACATGGTTTTGATGAGAAAAATGGATAATAAAACATTAACAGCAGACGACAAATTTTAATTCAGCATTGTAAGGGTTAATAATACCTTGTATAGTTCGTTCCAGACTCGTTTGGACTGGCCAGCCTTGAAGATCATCTCCAGAGGCTCGGGCCTAAAGTCTGGTTCTTCGGTATCCAGGTCTCGGTCTTTCTCAATGTCGTATTTCTCCGTGGACGACTCGGCAATTTCCACCAATGCCTAAACATGGAGTATTTGTCTCACCAGTAGCCGATTTCATCAAAATTGCAAGTATACTTTTTAAGCAAAGTATACTTTGAGGGAGTAATCATTTATTTTTCCCGAAATGCATTATTTCATATAGAACTACTGACTGCATATATTTGATGATTAAAAGTATGCAGAATTATTATACTGAATTTATTACATTATCACAGCCATTTTGGCTGTGATAATGTAATAAATTCAGTATAATAAAACAAGAAATGCGTCGTGTCAAACGCGGATGCCACCTGCAGCATATTTGAGAAACTGTGACAAAGTGGTTAACCGAAAAGTGTGACGGACGGACGGACAGACGGACGGTCCAAACACTATATGCCACCCGTTTCTTAGAAACCCGGTGGCATAATTAATAAATTTATCCTAAAACTGAAAATTTCTCCCTCAAAGTATACTTTGATAGAAAAGTATACTTTGCTGCAATGTTGGTGAAATAGGCTACTGATGCAAGGGGCTTGTTCAGCTCACTGCTGAGGTGGGGAAACGTTCTATAAACAGTGGAACCTCTCTAAACTGGACACCAAGAAAACACATGTGATCTTACTTTTTGACGAGTTCTTTGTCATTTATCTCCAGTGATAATGCCTGTTCGTGCGTAGCACACAACTATGGCTCAGAATAATCTAATGCATGATCTACAGTGAAACCTCGCTAAACCGGACGTGTCTGGTTCAGCAAGGTTTCACTGTACAACAAAACATTGAACTCTGTACATATTTCTAATTTCAGGATGAAAGCATGTGCTAGCAATGAGAAAAGATGAGGATATAATTCCAGCACAAAAATATTTACACAATTCCCTAACATTTGTTTTGGCCCGTAGCAAGTCTCTGTCCAAAATTTATATCCCAGTAAACTCCCACGCCAAACTACTTTCTGTAACTGTGAGGCGCAGTTAAAATAATTCTTAAGAAAACGGAAAATAAACACATTTTCTTGATGAATTTATTTCAAATGCTGGAATTATAAGGAATGAATGGCCTTTTTGTGGAATTTATCGGGGATATAAACTTGGAAAAGTCGCGGGAATACTGGACGAAGGCCGGATTAGTTATTTTGTGAAGAATTGAAGGCCATAGGGACCGGAAACATATGTTCTCTCGAGAGATTAATCATGCGAGCATACACTAAATATGTGCTTAAATTATGAAATGTCCCTGATATGTCTCTGAAACAGGGGCCAGTTTCAGTAAACTTTGTTCGAAAGAAACTGTACCTTTTTTATCATACATTAATGTGGTTCACTATTGCTGCAATTTACCACCAACATGTACGAGTTATTAAATAGAAACAAATATGTCAAACATTGCACTTACCGGTACGAACTTTAGTGAAGTTTGACCCCAGGTTTGCTGTATCCTGAATTTGTGGAAACACATATTACATGGCTAATTACACATTATACTGAACATTAGTTGGCAACACATGGATATATGTCATATTATCATCTGAGTGATTTCTGTGGACATTTATAATTTGGTACCTGCATGTCGCTGACTTTCAAGTTCGGTCGCTTCCGCTTTTTCTTTGGCCCAAAGGTCGACTCGAACGATTCTGTGTCCAGCACATGCACCCTCGCATTCTACAAACAATCAGTTACTGTGAACAAATGCCGACAGCTTGGTTTATTTCTCGAGCATGCAGTTGAAGGTGTCAGTGGAAGAAGAGGGCTAAATCCTTAGCCCTCTTCTTCCACTGACACCTTCAATTAGCATACAGTCAAAAATACAATGTATGAATAAAGGCCAGCCAGCAGATATTAGTGAATGGTTTAACATCCCAGCAACAGCTAAAGTCATATAGGGAAGTCACACCCGAGAGACCAGAGGGATGGAAATACTCTGTATTTTAAAGTACATGTATCAGTCATGCCTAGGTTGAGGACTGAACTCACAACCTCCGGTATTGAACACTAATGTCATATCTCCTAGGCCACGGCCCATCCCTCAGCCATGGGAAGATACAAATCTGGCCTTTGTTCACATGTTCATTTATGTAGTAATTGAATAATTGGGAAAACAAGTGTGGCTGTATTTACAAGTATTTACATGGGTCAGAAATTAAACAAACACAATGTTATCACATCATCGCTTTAATATTTGTAGAAACCAGATGGTCGCGGCCTGCATGTCAAGCATGATGAGGAATTTGATAAGTCATTGATAGACATTATAGATTATTATAGGTGGGTTATAGAATTATACAGGGATGATAATAAACAAGAAAATCATGATTGAAATCAAATTGACAAATGTGTGAAGATATAAAATATGAGGTGCATAAAAACAATTACCGCTATGCAAAATTGCCAAACAAAAAAATCACTGAAAATTGACTTATGGTTGGAAAGATATAAAGTAATTTAAAAACTTAACACCATTGAGCTCATTATGAAATGATTTTTGCAAGCGGACGAAAATAATTTCTCAGTCACAACATGCTTTTGCCATCTCATTTTGATGTGTGCAATCATCACTGAAATTACAATAATCCCAGTAAGATTCATCGTAATATTTGGCTGTGACTGGAGAAATTGGAATTATGGGATTTCTGACAAGTGTAGCTGCTGATCGAATAACACAATCCTGTAGCCTGATAACGATCTATGTTGATTGTTAGAAGCACGACGGGCGTTTCATTGAAAGAACGAATGGTCCAGATCCTGATCAGACTGTACGGATGCACAGGCTGATCTGGATCTACACTGGTTGCAAAACCCATAAGCCCCATTTCTCCAGTTACAGCCACATATATGAATCCCTAACTCATAGTTAACCCTTACCACCCCTAAAGTAACTTGACAAATTTTGTTAATTTTTAGCAACCAATCCAATCATCACAAAATGATTTTCAGACTTGTCCATTTATGAAAAGGGGCTGTTTTTGTATTCTAAAATATGAAAATTACCAACAAAAAAATGGCAGATTGTCACAAGCAGGTATGTAGTGTTGAAAGTGTTAAGTTAAACATACCCTCCCATACATATATAGAATAAATTGTTACACGACAATAATTCCAGCACAAAAATATTTACACAATTCCCTAACATTTGATTGGCCCGTAGCAAGTCTCTGTCCAAAATTTATATCCCAGTAAACTCCCACGCCGAACTACTTTCCGTAACCGTGAGGTGCAGTTAAAATAATTCTTAAGAAAACGGAAAATAAACACATTTTCTTGATGAATTTATTTCAAATGCTGGAATTATAAGGAATGAATGGCCTTTTTGTGGAATTTATCGGGGATATAAACTTGGAAAAGTCGCGGGAATACTGGACGAGGCCTTTCGGCCTTCGTCCAGTATTCCCGCGACTTTTCCAAGTTTATACCCCGATAAATTCCACAAAAAGGCCATTCATTCCTATAATAACCAATAGGATAAAAATAAACAATTGGCGATAAAAAATTACAATTTTCGAATTTGTTTTTCTTTTTTCTTTTCCGAAAATTGTAATTTTTTATCGCCAATTGTTTATTTTTATCGCCAATTGCGAAAGTGGCTTTTCCAAGTTTATACCCCGATAAATTCCACAAAAAGGCCATTCATTCCTACAATACCTTTGCCGTCTCATTGAGAAGTGTAATTGGCAGCTTGGTCTGTCGCATCACAACCTTGTACGGATCCTTCTTCACTTTGGCCATTTCCTCTTGAAACGTCTGTAGAGCATTCTGTGTAATAACACGTGTATTTCCTAAAAAGGCGAAGAGAAGAAAACCAATACATACAGTCCAAAAATATATATATTAATGCATTTTAACAGTACAATGCAGTTTCAATAACAAACAAGGGCTTCGTTATCACTAAGCATATCCCGTCGCTGGCAGCATTGATAAGAAAAAAATAAAAACAAGGTGAACATAAGCCAGACGTGGATTGTTTGCAAAACAAAGCACCATCCCTAGAAACACATTGTGACCAAATATTATCAAAATCGGTGAAGCGGTTCGTAAGTTATTGAAGAAAAAAAAGTACACGTACATGGACTAACGCTATATCATCCCCTCTTGCCTATCGGCAAGGGGATAATAAACTTAAAAGCTATTACCGTAATGATTCTACCTTAACAGAATCTAACATCATCGCCAATTAGAATCACCACCGTCTCCGAAGTCCTGGGTGAGCATTTACTAGAGGCAAGTGTTATTGAGCGAATGGAAAAATGATAAAATAACATTATATATATAATAATTTACAACTGTAAACATAACAATATATCGAAGGGACATTACTCTGAACGCCTACCAGACTTGATTGTACTGTCTGTTCTGTTTATGGACATTTTGTAGCAAGATGTTTCGGCCAACTGTTGGTCATAATGGTAGTCGGTAAAATGGTGTTAAAATACTGGTAATAGATAAAATATCAAATCAGAATAAATAATTAATATTCTGTTCAAATTTACGCCTAAGTACGTTTCGGACCGTGGATGTTTCGGCCATATTTATTTTTGCTCATATCCTACATGTAGGTAATTTCGGCCAACAATCCAACATGATGTCAGTTTGACCCATATTATACGAGATGTATTTGAGATGTTTTGAAAATGTTGTCTCCGTAAATTCTGATCGCCCTTGTCCATGCAACTAGCTACAGCCGATGAGGACTTTACTGTGACAGCGGAAACAGTTGAATTTCGCTTCCGCGTTTGAAAGCGAGAGTAGAATGTTTTATTCCCCGATTTTCAAGGAATTTGCCTTCGAAATAATGGAAAGAAATGAAAACTACTTGCAGGGATTCCGCTGGGGAAAATAAAAAAAATCGCCACTTCAAAAAATTGGCGATAAAAAATTATTTTTTTTATTTTTTTCTCGAAAATTGTAAAACAAATTCGCCAATTGCGAAAGTGGCAATCGCCAGCGGAATCCCTGTACTTGGACATTTAGCTCTGATTTTATTACAAGTGTGCTCTGTGCGTTTATGATTTTGTTTAAAGTGTGCACTGTGCGTTTATTAGAGGCACTAGCAGTCAAAATAAATCTTGTAATTTTCAACGTCAAAACTGTACAGTAATTAATTGTACATGTTTTATATGGTGCTATTACATTACTTGGCAGTTATTATCATTTATTTAGACGTGTAAATGAAAGAAATGGAAATTTATGGCTGAAATTCATAGTAGGAAACAGTTGGCAAAAATAATATACAGTACAGTCGAACCTGTGCTAAAGACCACCTCCGAATAGCAATCACCTGGGCCCGGTTGTTCAAAACATTCGTTAGCTTAACGGACTGTTAAATCCTTAACTGAATGGTTAAAATCTCTGTTTTAACAGAGATTTTAACCATTCAGTTAAGGATTTAACAGTCCGTTAAGGATTTAACAGTCCGTTAAGCTAACTGGTGTTTTGAACAACCGGGCCCAGGCTGTAAAGGCCACACTTTTGTTGTACCAATGGCACAATTACTATATAAATGACCCTGTGAATAAAGACCACCTGCAAACAAAGGCCAGATCTTTTGTTTACTTCCCATGGCTGGCCTTTATTCACAGGTTTGACTGTATTTCATTAACAAACTTTTTTTGTGTCTTAGCAATATCATGTTAGATACATATGACTGGAGAAATGGGGCTTATGGGTTTTGCGATCAGTGTAGATCCAGATCAGCCTGTGCATCCGCACAGTCTGATCGGCATCTGCAATATTCGCCATTCAGTGATGAAACACCCGTCATGCTTCTGACAAGAAATATGTATCGTTATCAGGCTACAGCAGTGTGCTATATGATCAGGAGCTATACTGGTCACACATCCCATAAGCCCCATTTCTCCAGTCACAGCCACATATCACTCAAGATACTAACCGAACCACTTTCTGTTTGGCTCCACACGTGCAACTGTCCCAGACGGAAGCCAGGACTGGTACGGGGCCGGTGTGATGATCTTCCCAATTGAGTCCCTGAAAAGCCACAAGGAACGGTGGTTAATATAGGAATGAATGGCCTTTTTGTGGAATTTATCGAGGTATAAACTTGGAAAAGTCACGGGAATACTGGACGAAGGCCGGAAGGCCTAGTCCAGTATTCCCGCGACTTTTCCAAGTTTATATCCCCGATAAATTCCACAAAAAGGCCATTCATTCCTTATAATTCCAGCATTTGAAATAAATTCATCAAGAAAATGTGTTTATTTTCCGTTTTCTTAAGAATTATTTTAACTGCGCCTCACGGTTACAGAAAGTAGTTTGGCATGGGAGTTTACTGGGATATAAATTTTGGACAGAGACTTGCTACGGACCAATCAAATGTTAGGGAATTGTGTAAATATTTTTGTGCTGGAATTATTGACCCACAAACACAGAAGAGTGAGCGTGGAATAAAGTAATACAATTATATATGTGGAAAAAGCAAATTAATTCAGTGCTTGTGACATTCTCTCAACTTGCACAAGTTTTAAACTACCATATTGATCCTAATATACGCGCCTGCCCGTGTGATGCAAATTAATTAGGGTCCTACAAATTAAAAAAAATATTAGTTGAAAATTATGCAAAAGTATGGAGTGTGGTAATATTCCTACCCTTTTAAACTGCACTTTTGCCCACGGGTATCGATATGATTGGCAACCGTTTGTCGTAAATAGAGAATAGTAGGTTAGTGCCGTGAATGGGAAAAAAGATCTGGCAAGGCTCAGGAAACGGGATGGGCGAGGCTCTGCCGAGCACATCCCGTTTCCGTGCCGCGCCAGATATTTTTTTCCCATTCACGGCACTAACCTACTATTCTATTTATCTCGTCAACACCTACAAATGGCTGTAAAATGCAAAAATAGTATTGACTGGATATCAAAAATGTTTCACGGCACCGTGTTTCACGGCACATACGCACAGTGTTGACGGGATAAATTGCACATTGCGAAATAAAATATTTGCTGAAATTTTAAAGAAATGTACAGCAGAGTAATACTTTGGTCTGTGTCCCAGATAATACATACTACATGTCGGTACTACAACAATTCGGCCCGATGGGACATTTTGGTCTGAAGGAATTGACATTTTGGCCAGACAAGACGAAATAACGTCTGGAAAAATTCTGAAAATTAGCGGGGGCGCGTATAATAGGTCAGGCCAGAGCTCCAGATAAGCTGCGTATTTGCTTAAATACCCAATTAAAATTACCCAAAACACAATTGAAATCAGAAGTAGCGAGTATCAAAAAGCAATAACAATTTTGCGGTACCTTTATCATGATGCATAACACAATAAACATACCACAAATAAAGCATATTTTTCTTATTTTCCATGAAAACACATCTTGGTATTTCATTAGAATTGTCTCCAAGGAGACAATTCTAATGAAATGCCAAGACATGTTTTCATTTCGAAGCAAACTATTCAATAATTGTTGTCTGTTGTTGTGTAAACAGTAGTGTGATTTTATTTTACCCAATTACAATTTTGAAATACCCAATTGCTTCAGAAATGATGGGAGTAAAAATACTCAATTACTAATTCCTTATCTGGAGCGCTGTCAGGCGCATATAATACGATGAATATGGTAAGCATTTCCTTCCCCCAAGTGGCAGCTTATGACAGGTTTGACTGTATGTCCAAAATTGATGTCTCACAAAGGTTAACGTCACCAAGGTGAAGGTCACCTGAATGATACTTGATGGATCAATGTGAGGAAGCTATTGATGAAGTTTGGTAATGATCCGACTAACGGATCAATAGATTTGGGAAATTTGGTTGCGTCCAAAATTTACATACAAAATTGTTGACGACACCGACGACGCTGAAATTGTGACCGTTATGTCTCACTTTCGTGGGGGAGACAACAACAAATTTACCTTTTTGCTTTGAAGTTCTTGTACATTTTAAGTCTTTTAATTGTAGCCTTGTCACGCATGTGGCTGCCAGCATCCTTAGGCCGATCTATAGAAATGACAAAAAAAAAACCTGTTATTTATCAGCAATAATGTTTCAATTTTGGCAATATTGAATATCACAGGGATAGAAAAGTTTGTACCACTGGGTATTTGAGTTTGTCATAAATATGGCACTGAACGAATAGTTAACACAATCTTATAACAAGAGCTCCGCGGAGCAAGATGTCCCGTCTGGCGCAGTTTGATAGACAAGTACATAAGGAGCTTGTAATAACCTCAGGGTTAGTGAGCACCATGGGCTTTCTGTAGAAGGATGCGAGATGTTGTTAAAAATACACCTATGAAATATTAAAGCATTCCATTGAGGGAAAGAGAAGTTATAATGAAGTGAAAAGTTTTCGAAACAAAACATTGTCTTAAGTCCTTGACCTTGGGGTTAGCGGGCACCATACGCTTTCTGTAGAATGATGCAGGATGTTGTTACAAATGCACCTATGAAATATTAAAGCATTCCATCAATGGAAACAGAAGTTATTGCAGATTAACCCCAATGTTAATTTTTGTGATGGACAGACGGACGAACAGACAACTTTTGCATCCCTATATCCCATTTTCGCTAGGCGAGGTGATAATAAACTGAAACCAAAACACTTATTTTCCAACAAACACAGCTAAACACAAACAAGAATGCCGCCAACGACATGTATCTCCTGGCACCGATGCTAAATTTCTATACTAGACATTTTTGAAGCGCTTTTGGGACCTTGACCTTGGGGTTACCGGACACCATGAACTTTCTGCAGATGATGCGGAATGTTCTTACAAATGCATGTAGGAAATATTAAAAAATTCCATGAAGTGAAACAGAAGTTACAATAAATTGACCCAAGCGTTAAGTTTTCAAAACTGAGCATTTTCTAAGCCCGTGACCTTGGCCTTGTGGTTAGCAGGCACCATGGGCTTTCTGTAGAATCATGCCAGATGTTGCTATAGTTTACACCTAAGAAGTATTAAAGCATTCCATCAAGGGAAGTTTTTTACAGACGTTGTAATAAAGCCCTTGACCTTTGGGGTTAGCGGGCACCATAGGCTTTCTGTAAAATGATGCGGGATGTTGTTACAAATGCATGTATGGAATATTAAAGCATTCCATTGAGGGAAACAGAAGTTACAATGAATGAACCTGAGCGTTAAGTTTTAGAAACAGAGCTAAACGCAAAAACTTAATGTTGACTGCATGTGAAAAGTAGGTAAATGAACCATGAAAACTAGGTCAATGTCACATGGGCTCCCTCTGTGTGAGATGGTTACACCACAGTGTGTTGATGTATACCAAGTATTTAGGTCATAGGACTTATAGTTTTCTGGAAACTGAGCTAAACGCAAAAATTTAACGTCAAATGTTGACGTCGCTACCCACGCCGACGGAAAAGCTATGTCGATGTCCAGCTTCTGCTAAAGCAGGTGGGACAAAAACTGCTTTCTCCTTCTATACATATCATATAGTATTGATGATAAAAGAAATGTTAAATTTACGTGATTCATGATAAAAATGAATTTATCGTTTAATGTCATGTTGACAAAATCAGTGTTGCTGGTTTGTGCTTTGTATAATAATCGGAGATCAGTATACAAATCACAATTGGGCAAAAAGTGGAGTTCATTTTCAACCTAATTTGAATTGCAGAATTTGCAAATACGTGCAGGTAGTGGCACTCTGTTATATCTACCAGTTTCTATAACAAGAATTCCGCCACGGAAGCGGTGTCGCGCCTACCGAGGCATTTGACCGTGAACATTACAAGTAAATAAATTACCTTGACCTTCAAAATTTGGATGTGAGGGTGTGCGTAATGAAGCATCATTCCTAGACAAACATTGATGTGAAATATTATCAAAGTCTGGCAAGGGGTTAGAGATATTGTGAAAAAACAATAAGTTTAACGCATTTCTGTTACAAAACCGGTGAACATTACAAGTAAATAAATGACCTTGACCTTGAAAATTTGGATGTGGGGGTGTGCGTAATGAAGCATCATCCGTAGACAAACATTGATGTGAAATATTATCAAAGTCTGGCAAGGGGTTAAAGAGATATTGTGAAAAAACAATAACTTTAACGTATTTCTGTTACAAAACCGGTGAACATTACAAGGAAATAAATTACCTTGACCTTCAGACTTTGGATGTCGGGGTGTGCGTAATGAAGCATCATCCCTAGACAAACATTAATGTGAAATATTATCCATGTCTGGCAAGGGGTTAAAGAGATATTGTGAAAAAACAATAAGTTTAACGAATTTCTGTTACAAAAGCGGTGAACATTACAAGGAAATAAATGACCTTGACCTTCAAAATTCGGATGTGGGGGTGTGCGTAATGAAGCATCATCCCTAGACAAACATTGATATGAAATATTATCAGTGTCTGGCAAGGGGTTAAAAAGATATTGTGAAAAAACAATAACTTTAACGCATTTCTGTTACAAAACGGGTGAACATTACAAGGAAATAAATGACCTTGACCTTCAAAATTTGGATGTGGGGGTGTGCGTAATGAAGCATCATTCCTAGACAAACATTGATGTGAAATATTATGAAAGTCTGGCAAGGGGTTAAAGAGATATTGTGAAAAAACAATAACTTTAACGTATTTCTGTTACAAAACCGGTGAACATTACAAGGAAATAAATGACCTTGACCTTGATAATTTGGATGTGGGGGTGTGCATAATGAAGCATCATCCGTAGACAAACATTGATGTGAAATATTACCAAAGTCTGGCAAGGGGTTAAAGAGATATTGTGAAAAAACAATAACTTATTTCTGTTACAAAACCGGTGAACATTACAAGTAAATAAATGACCTTGACCTTGATAATTTGGATGTGAGGTTGTGCGTAATGAAGCATCATCCCTAGACAAACATTGATGTGAAATATTATCAATGTCTGGCAAGGGGTTAAAGAGATATTGTGAAAAAACAATAACTTTAACGCATTTGCCTTACAAAAAAAACGGACGACGACGGATAATACGACGACTATAGTCGACAAAAAGTGGTAAACTACCACTTCTAAATTTAGCCAGAATGCTACGTTGGTAACGAGGCATGTTAAATTTAACATAGTTTTCCGTGCGTAGCTCAGTTTTGTATTGTCTATATGTACGTAGTTTGTTGCCATTCGCATTGTTGCGGTCATTGAACAGATTTGAATGCCATTTTTCATTGTCTAGTGTCAACAATTTCACTTGCTTTATAATGGCCTTTACACATAGTATATCATTGTCAATAATGTTCCCTAATCCAACACTGTCAAAATGGGTTTTAACCCGCCGTTCCCAACATTTACCGTTGAGAGACGACCAGTTAAACACCATATTCACAGTTTTAATTCCACTGATTTGTTTCAGTTTACAGTACTGCCGACATACTTCAATTCTTTGCTTGACAAAGCAACTGGACCAGCCCTTGTGAGGCCGCATTGGCAACATTTTTGCATTTATATCGTGATAACCGGGTCGGTCCGGTACCAGTATGTGTTTATCTGGTACACATTTTTTGAAGGTGCTTTTGATTGGGATTTTTTTTTCAGATCGGAAAAAAACATGTATATTTGGCTTTGGGAATGGGTCCGAATGTCGGACCCGTGGGACCTATAGAAAAAGGCCTGTCTTAGGTCACTTTCCACAAAGTAGAAAGTAAACAAAGAAAGCTTCAAACGCATATTTGGAAAGACTACTCAATCATAACTTATTTCAGTGTCATTTGTGTAAAGACTCAGACCCACCAATTAATACCTCTTAGGACAGAATCAATTTGTACATTTCGTGCACCTGCAGGTTATAATTATCTCCCCTGTCGAGGAGTTCTGACCCGTTTTCCTATGTAAGTTAATCATTTTTGAAAGCTTCAAACAACTAAATTTCAATCACTAAATCAAATTTAAATGCAGATTTATAATGTTAAATGGTCATTAAAAAATATTCTTATCACTATTTAGTATTTTCTAATTATAAATGTGAAATATTATGGCATAAAAATGATGTATTTTAGAGCAAAATTATCAACTTACCCCCAAACATATCGGGTCACGTGACTAGTGATATGTCAAGCCGACTTCCAGAATCAATCAAAATCACGAAAAAATAATGAATGTTTGTTTGGGTTTAACGGCCTATCAACAGCTAAGGTCATTTAAGGCCGGATCCAGAGCTCCAGATAAGCTGCGTGTTTGCGTAAATACCCAATTAAAATTACCCAAAAACCCAATTGAAATCCGAAGTAGCGACTATCAAAAAGCAACAACAAATTTGTGGTACCCTTATCATGCTACAGAAAACAATAAACAGACCACAAATATAGCATATTTTTCTTATTTTCCATGAAAACACATCCTGGTATTTCATTAGAAATGTCTCCAACGAGACAATTCTAATGAAATGCCAAGACACGTTTTCCTTTCGAAGCAAACTATTCAATAATTGCTGTCTGTTGATGTGTAAACAGTAGTGTTATTTTATTTTACCCAATTAAAATACCCAATTGTTTCAGATATGATGGGAGTAAAAATACTCAATTACTAATTCCTTATCTGGAGCCCTGGCCGGGACAATGGGTTTAGTACCATTACCTGTACAAGTACATAAAGTACATGTACAAATGGGGGGAAAATCCCAAAATCAGAACTGAATATGTACAATAAAATATATTCAGCCCTGAAATCAGAATAATCCTGATCTGATGCCAGGTCCTCCCCACACCAGAATCACTTGGCCCCCTACCAAAAGCAGTAGGATCAGTAATAATCTTACTAGCGATTAAGGCTAATGCTCGCGCATTATATCATATTTAAGCATATATCAGAATCCGGAAACAATGGGATATTCATTAGTATTACTCCGCCAACCAAGGAGTCCTTCATTTACTGGCATTTCAAGATTTACTGGTGATCACGCGACTCCTTCATCCATGAGCGTTCTCCAAGTTATGGAAGTTAATCAAGTCTTGACTTGGGTCAAAGTGTGCCAATGCTCGCGCATAGAAACAATATCGTTGAATGCACGAATGCACATTTTTGGAGTGGAAATACATTCACAGTATTAATCGCAAACATAAATAAACTTCATAAGAACATAAATTTGGAACAAGTGTCCTTTTGAAATGTGTTAATAGCCGGCAGGGTATTTTAAATAGTTACGTAAAAATGCGAGAACTAACCCGCAAGTGTGTTTTATAGTTCCAAGTGAAATATCGCCTGCATGAGTCACATGGTCTCTAATTGGCATGACAGTTGGTCAAAATGGCAAAATGATACATGTCTACATATTGCAAGCACAAAACACGACACTGAAGACGATTTCAACAGTAATTCATCACAAATTGCATTACTGCGCGATCATCGACACTGCGCGAGTGTTAGCATACCCACTCTACTTTAATAATGGGCAATAACCCAATTCAACTCTCAGGTTAGCTTAGAAAATCTCAGCTCTACGGATGTGTTTTACTATTTCATCTGTCTTTTATGTTTTTTGTATCTGTGAGAGCTGAGACCCTTATAGTGTCACAATATATATATTTTATTATATATAGTCACAATAACAGCCCAATCTATCACATGAAAGTATACATACTTTGACATTGGTTATCCTTTTATTCCCATTTGTGTAAACCAACTATGAATGTTTAGAACATTACTGTGAAGTGTTCAACTTCTCACTCATCAGACAGATTGGGCTGTTATTGTGACTAAATTTTCTTTGTTCCGAGTACATAACTCTAATTACATTTCATTACATTGCACTACATAAGAGTTATGACGTAGTTGTATTTGTAAATGTGCGTTTTAAGGCAAGTCAAAATAATGGTGTTTTTATATGTATTATGCTCAATTTACATATATATAGTGAAGTATGTTATACTTTATAAACCATATATACATGTGACACAAGTAATAATTCATAAAAAATGGTTCTACACAGCAATTTCATGGATAAATTGAGATGTTTACTCTGGATCGCCAGTTCTTCTTAGATTGCCCGGTGTCAGTATAGTTTCCTTCCTGCTAATCTATATATAACAGAATATTTACAGAAAATGTAATACAATTATTTTCCGTAAATGACGACAGAAATTGAAACAAGAAATGCGTCTGTCGAACGTGGATGCCACCTGCAGCATATTTGAGAAACTGTGACAAATTGGTTAACCGAAAAGTGTGACGGACGGACAGACGGACGGACTCCCTGAAGTGACGTTGTGGGGTTTGTTGCATGTGGGGTTTTTGGCCAAGTCTTTTGGGGTTTTTTGGGTGCTATTTGTGTGATTCAAACAATGCTAAAGGTGTTATCTCCCCTATACTAACTTGCTCTCGTTTTCTTATGTCTCCTGCATGCACTTGTGGGGTATTTGGGTTTGATCAGTGAAGTACAATATGTACTTGTGGGGAAATTTAGTCAGCCATTGTTTGTGGGGTTTGGATGGACGGACGGTTTTGACCATCACCCTCTGGGGTGTCAATTTTTTATTGCTTTTTTGGGCTTTTCAGAAGTGATGGAGTTCATTAAGATATAGTTGTGTATGGGGTGCACCCCACATGCAACAAAAAAGCCACATGCATGTCATGTACTCGTGAATCACCCCACAACGTCACTTCAAGGAGAGCGGACGGACAGACAGACGGATGGACAGACGGACGGTCTAAACACTATATGCCACCCGTTTCTTCAAAACCTGGTGGCATAAAAATTGTCATTTTACCTTACTAAAGAAAACTATTGTAGATCTACATCAAATTTTTCTACATGTATTTATTGAAATTACGCAGATGTCCGAAAGTACAAAATCCCATGGTTTCTCATTTGACGCACACCTGTGATTTGACGATGCGATATCTATACAAAAAGTCTGTATTACGTTACGCGCGAGCCGTCTCGGGCCTCAAAACTGTGACCCCGATAATTATAAATAGATGTCACGTGCTAGTCATGTGTGATCCATCTCCCGCCATATTGAAGATGCTCTGTTTGCTTTCTGCTTCGTGTGAGAGTGACCTTAGAATTTTGCTAATCAACACTTTATTAGGTGAGTTTGTGATAATATTTTCGTGTCATATTGGAGTATAGTCTATCAATAACAATATAGCGAAGTATGAATGTCAATGCCCTGCAGGTTTTTTCTATATTTTAGTGCGCGAATTGTAAATGCTATTCTGGAAGTCGGCGTGACGTATCACTAGTCACGTGACCTGATTTGTTTGGGGGATAATCAATATATTTTGCTCTAAAATACATCATTTTTATGCCAGAATATTTCACATTTAGAAGTACGAAAATACTAAATGGTGATTAGAATATTTTTTTATGGCGATTTAACATTATAAATCTGCATTTAAAGTTGATTTAGCGATTGGAATTTAGTTGTTTGAAGCGTTCAAAAATTATTAAATTATATAGGAAAATGGGTCAGGTTTCCCCCTGCGCTCCTCGACAGGGGGAGATAATTATAACATGCAGGTGCGCGAAATGGACGAAGTCCGACTTCCAGAATTACGCACATTCTTACTATGCAGCGTGGTGTAGCGAATAGGACAACCTGTTGCCTATAAAGCGGAATATGTGGAGTTAAGATTTTCTAAGCTACTCCCAGGTAACAAAAGAGCCAAAGATAAAAACGTACCCGAGGGCCAAACTAGGCAAATCGTGATTCCAATAAGGAGGAACCCTTACATTTAATTTACGCTATCGCGTTCGACCAACCAATCACCCACCATTATGAATGAGTTTCATTCTAAAAGGTACCAAACAGCTGGTCAGTCAACTTAAACAATCACCACATTTTGAATAGTATTTACAACAAAATATTGGGGTATTAAATTATAGTTCGGGGCATAACGTGATAATGTCAAAACCTTGCGGATGACAAAACACATTATTTACGACAGAAACAAAAAACAGTGAACAAACAGGCACGAAAACTAATGACAGTGTCCATTCATACCCATATTCATGCTATGGTTAGCTTTATTGATGCCCTCCCTGATTGGCTTTTTCCGTGGTGTTTTCGCCATTATTCTTGAGTTTCTTTAGGATACGTAACAAAACAAAAAAATGAAATAAAACGTGGATTTTGCAAGAAATTCACAAATCACGTTGACCGGAAGTGAAGAAACCGGACTCGATCTATCGGCACGGTATTTTGTAATTCGTTCTCCTGTCAATTCGTTCTCGTTGTTGTCTGGGTCTATGGAAACGTCCTGGTGCCAGATGCTGATATATTTTTAAGTCATAATTTTGAAATACTAACTCCGAATTACTCCGAATTAGGAGATAGTAACTCATAATTAGGAAATAGTAACTCCTAATGAGGAGATACTAAGTAATAATTAGGAGATATTAAGTGTAATGTTGTTAATGGTACGCACATTCTGCATACTTGATTATCTTGTGAGCATCAGTACTGCTACTATGTCTGCATGACAACATATTAGACAACATGTATCAGCAAGTAAATTGTGAATAGTATATATCTTGATAATGTGAACAATGTAGGTATACTATCTATATGTACATTGATACAAAATATGTCACTATATCAGTATATTCCGAACATAAATGCACAACAATCAGACAATAATTATTTAAAGCAACAATATACGGCATTTTATTCTACCTAATAAAGTTGCAAATAATGTAGATACACATTATACTTCCATCTCAGTTATTAATCAATCATAAGACCTAGAATATTAAATTAAACAATGGTATTTGTAAATAATTATATATAGTATTAATAACATTTGGCCTAAATGTATTAATGAATGGAAAGCGTCCAGTATATACATATTTAACATGTGAATATTACATACCCTGTGCAGTCCATATCAATACACGAGAATTGTCATCATAGACAGCAAATGTATTTTTAACTAGTAGTCCTATATATTAGTAACAGAAAATATGAGCATTGGTGACCCTGATCATAACCATTATATACATGTATAACACAATTGAAGTTGGGGTCGCATCTGCTAGGCACACATTGTTCTTTATAGGAATTAAATGCGTGTATAATTGTGTAACCAAACTACACTTTCCTTGGATATACACTGTCAAAAATATCTCAAATATCTAAAATAACATTCAATGGAAAGATATTAATTATATTATTCCATAATTTACATCATCCAAATTAATTAATTAATTAGGTTGTTATATTGGAAATATATTAAATGCACAATACTTGAAAATTGATATTTACAGTAACGAAACACTTCAGTGTTAGTTTAAACAGTATTTTATTTAATTTGAATAAGCACATTTATTACACTATTGCGAATTATTTGCACGGGTTTCGTTGTGAGATAAAAACCGTAATCAACTCCTTACGTTATAATGCACAGTGAAGAGAACACCAGTAATTCCGCGCGTGTATTCTTGGAAACCACGAGCTACCATGCAAAATGTTAACTTTTTATTACAGCAAAAATATAGTTAGTTGAAATCTTTAACAGTATCTCGACTAATATACAATGTTAATGTGTATTAACCCATTACAAAAATGCACTGAAATATATCTAGTTCATAAACAGCTGCGTAATTTGGATTTCAGTTACATGACGTCACATTTGACGTCACACAACGTGACGTCGAAAAGCGGGAAACACGTCATTGTGTAACTATTCATACGCACATCATACATTATTGATTGTAATCTCAAGAATAAGCTAAATGTGCATAATATACGTCGGACATAATAGGACATTTCAACGTACATGTTTGAATAGCTTGTAATAATACACTCGTGTACATCGGCCTCCGTCCAAAATGTACTATGGAATATCCTCTATGCCGTATATACACATTAGTATTGGAGGATTGAGGAAAAAACAACAATGCTTGTATAATACCTCTAATACACTTCAGTGTTAATGTGTTAGATATGTATAATACGACCTCGATCCACACTGCCTAGACAGTCTTATTATGTATACCAGACCATTGGCACGTCTGAGATGAAAACTAAATGGGTGAAATCTTGCTACGATTCCCTAATATCAAAATTAATGTATTCGACAGGTAGGGAGTGACATACTCCGTTCGCAAGTGTCACATGCATGTATATTTGACATGTACATTTGTATTTTGTATACTGTTTTTGTTGTGTACATTTACTTTTCTTTTATTGTTAAGAACACGTTCTATCCCCGATCATCATTTCTTTCAAAGACAATTACTTCGTAAATCTGATACGATATACGTATAACAAATATGTGAACATTCTCTTTATGCTGTATCCTATATAACAATTGGAGTTGCCATCTCGGCCATCTTAGTATTTACATACCATCGGTCAGTTTCACCACTTGTAGCGTTTGACATATCGTCAATCAATGTGAAATGGAACACACTGTGTTTCGGAACACCACCGGATATAACGCATAGCGCGCTTGATTTCGCGAATTGTACCGCAGTTTTCGATGGGGTAACCCTGGAAAACACAGAAGTACATTCACCACAGAAAAAACGTGGAAAATCAACATCCAAAATGTGATGTATCCTTTGTTTTTGTTCATGGGGGTTAAATATGTCCAAACAACTTATTACCTTTTGTCATCACCCTTATAAGGTCAGCTACACTACCTTTTATCGCATTAAAACTGTTGACAGCTTTCACAGCGGTATATTGCGGCTGCTGCAGTAAACATATTATATGACCTTGTTTCGAGATAGGGTTAAATTCGATCGGTTTGTATGCTACTCAAGTTGGCTAGTTTTTTTAAAACAAATCCACTGGGATGTGTAAAATTTGAGCATACGACGTTTATGGTATAATCATGATAATGATGTTTTAAAGTATATTTGTCTGAATAATATATGGAATATACAACTGTTTATGTAAGAAAAAATGTAACAAACACTTGTAGTCAGCACTAACTAAAAAGAGGAACGTGTATCGGCCGTATTCACATACCAGCATATTCACATACACGAACATAATGATCGAGCAAAGGAATGGATGAAAATAATTATAGAAACATATTTAAGAATACACTGTTATATTTAATTACACCCATTAACATGTGTAAGGCGATTTGATATGTTGAATAACATCTGCAATACGAGTATGCATGATTTCGACGACATCGGGTCTTGTACGCGGGAATAATTCTGGAGTAGCCAAATCGTTCCGAAACCCATTAAACTGACGTCCATAACTTGAGCGTCTGGAAAAAATGTAAATATTCGGAAATTTGTAATTTCTACGGTAACTTTTTATCTTAATTGAATAGTTTTCCTTCTTTATTGATTTATTTTGTTTGAAATGTGTTGTTCCACTGAATGAAGGAAGCAAATGTCTTACTTATTAACTTTGTTGACTTTGTTGACTGTAGGGGAACTCAATAAGCTCTTGCAGCTTGTTATCCCCCTCAAATACTTCTTGGTAAATAATTACTTTCGCCACTTCCGGTCTGAGATAAACTTAATATACGGCTGTAGTATCAAATCTCTTGGCGAGCCACAGTTTATCTATGTTTGTCTTGAAGAAGGACATCACTGTCTCTGCATTGACAAGTTCCGATGGTAAGCTATTCCAAACGTTGATAACACGATGTTCAAGAGTTCAAGCGAATAGACTTGTTCCATGGCACGAGGTTTGGTCAATTTGTAGTTGTGACCTTTCAGGTTTAATGTATTTTCCGATAATGTAAAAAACACATTTGCGTCAATGTTGTCAATATGGTGAATTATTTTATAAACTTCGATAACGTCAAAACGCCGTCGCCGATAATCCAATGACGGAAGATTAAGTGCAGTAAGGCGCTCCTCATATGACATTCCTTGTAGTTCTGGAACTAGTCTAGTAGCCCGACGCTGTGCATTTTCTACTAGTTGCTTATTTTTCTTTGTAATAGGATAATATATCAAATTACCATAGTCTAAGTGTGATCTCACTAACGCCTTGTACAGTGTTAAGAAACTATCCTTATCAATATAAGCACATTTCCTCTTAATTAGACCAATGATCCTGTTGACTTTGTTCACCATTGTACTTATATATATGTTCATCAAATTTCAAATTTGATTTAAATAAAATTCCCAAATCTTTTTCTGTGTCCTCGGTGTTTAAAGTATGGATAGGAACATTATTTTCAGTCATCATATAATCATGCGTTTGGATGTTGTTCCCGTAGCTAACTACTTTACACTTGTGTATGTTAAATCTCAAAATCCACTCCTTACTCCACTGACAAAGCTTGTTAATATCTTCTTGTAGTTGTAGTTCTCTCCTGTCTCGTTTGTTGAAATAGTTTTGTATAATTTACAATCATCTGCAAATAACCGACATGTGCTTCCTACAACTTCGGGTAGATCATTCACAAATATTATGAAAAGTATAGGTCCTAGTATAGATACTTGTGGTATTCCAGATATAACTTGAGTCCACTCAGAAGCACTTCCATTAATTACTACACGCTGCTTTCTATTATTTAGAAAGTCACCTAGCCATTATATGTTTCCAGATATGCCATATCCTTGAAGCTTCTGAACCAAACGTCTGTGTGGAACACTATCGAATGCATTACGAAAATCTAGGTACACTGTATCGACTTGTCTGTCAATATATAAAGCTTCAGTCCAGTCCTCCATTACTGCTAACAATTGTAAAATAGTACTTCGATTCTTTCTGAATCCAAATTGACAGTCTGATAGTAGATTATGTTGGTTCATGTGTTCAACAATTACTTCTCTAATATTTTTCTCCAGTATTTTACAAATCACAGAAGCCAATGATACCAGTACTGGTCGATAGTTTTCAGGTTCCGATTTGTTACCTTTCTTGAATATACATGTAATATTCTCTTTGTTCCAGTCCACAGGTACAATTCCACTTTTTAATGATTTGTTAAATATTTCACATAGTGCTGGTAAGTATAGCTGCTCTGCACACTCCTTTAATAATAATGGGTGGCTATTATCTGGACCACAACCCTTAGATATATCTAAGTTTCTCAGCTGTTTAAGAACTTTATCTTGTGAAATATTAATATCACTAATTCTATCTACACCTGCTATTTTCGGTTGAACAGTAGGGAGGTCCGCGTTACCTTCCACTGTGAATATATATACTGATGCAAAGAATGAACTTAAAGTGTCTGCCTTTTCTTCATCACTAGTTTTCACATTACCGTCTTTGTCAATTAATTCTCCGATATTGCTTTTACTCTTTGTTTCAAAATGGCTCCAAAATGATTTAGGAGAACACTTTACACTCTCTGCCACTCCTTTATGATATTTTTTCTTTGAATATCTGATTGCATTCATAGCACTATATCGCTGTTTACAATACTCCTCATAATCACTATAGCTATGCGAATATGAAAACCTTTTCCATGCATGATATTTCTATTTGACTTTTCTTCGGCAATAGTAGTCCATCCATTTTGGCTTTCGATTTTTACCTGCTACACTACTGCGTCTCGTTGGTACATATATGTGTCGATACACTTATAGATATGATTAATGAAGAATTTCCAAGAATCTTCCATATTCAAGTCCGCCATTTCATTCGACTCAATTTGCCCTAGGTAGTCTCTTATACTGAGGTAGTCTCCTTTGAAGACATCAGGTCGTGAATTTGCGGATGATGCAACCATCACCACACAATTGACCTCAAAAGTTATACATACATGATCACTGGCACCAAGTTTCACATCAGGAAAATTAAAAATGACCCACAATAATTTTATGTTTAAAGTTCAGCTTTGCGGCTAGAGATAACATCGTATTTAGATTCATATGGTTAGTCGCATCACTATTTGGTGATTTATAAATTCCACCGACTAAAATCTTCTCTCTATCATTTATTCGTATTTCACACCAAGTTGACTCTTTATAATCGTTATATGTTCCGAAACAAATTGATCGAGGCTATAGGATACAGCAAAACAATATAAGAGAACATCTAATACAAATTTGGTACATACTGCAAGGATAATTATTTACAACGTGCGATCAATTACCTCATGCAATTTTATTTGTTTTGTAATTTCCAATATCTACAATGGCCATGTCATACTGTTTAAATCATCAGGTTTTAAAACACGGGCACATTTAAAGTCAGAAATCAGACTTGGGCTCCATATAATGGATAGCGCATCGTACAAAATCGTTTTAGAACGTATTTCACTAAATTGTATTAGTTTATCTGTCAAATTCAGAGATGTATGTGGCAATCGTTACAAGTAGTGAAACTGGTCGATAGCTTGTTCATGCCAATTACGGGTTTCTAAAAGTGTTCGTGTAAATAGCCGATCAATGTTACAGAGCTGTTCGACAATACAAAAAACAAACACCTGTCGCACTGTGATGAATAAAGCGGCTAATTTGTTTGTTTAAACTGTTTATAATTACAAAATCGCCTCAAAATGATAACTAATTTTCCTAAGAGTAAAATCAAATCGAGTCTTAAAGCCAGATTAGAGGTTTCTGGAACAGTCAAAATGAATTCAATGGTAAAAATGCCGATTCCCTTACAGTATCTCCCTATCTGTATTATTGGACACGCAAGGATATACAGTCGGTTCGGACCAAAACTGCAAAAATTATAAACCGAAACGCCCCAACCCAAAACGGACCTTTTGTACTCGATGCATTCGCAGTCTGATCAGGATCTGCACTGTTCCCCATTCCATCAATGAAACGCCTGTTGTGCTTCTAACAAGCAATATAGATCGTTATCAGGCTACTGGAGTGCTATAATTTTGTTCAGGAGCTACACCAATTCCATTAGTTGCAAACGGTAACTCTTGCAATCTACTCCCATACCGTGCGTAGCCCGAGCCAGAGTTACGATTCAAAATAGGAATCTATTTTGCAGAGGAATCCTATGATTGAAATCGTAACTGGCTACGGACGGCAATGACGGTACGCAGGTAGATTGCAAGTTACCGTTCGTAACAATTCCATAAGCTTGATTTCTCCAAGCAACCATCACAAATGACATTGACCTACTATTTGTAGTAGTTAAGTGTTCTTTTATTTAGGGTATTTTAATTTTTTGTCAAGATTCTAACTTCAATAGTATTAGGTCTGTAGCCACCATACGTGTACACCAGTGTCAGTACACGCCAGTGGTATGCTTCACATACCTATATGAAACACAACCTTCAAATGATCACGATGACCTTGACCTACTTTTTCTCTTATTTTCCTTACTGATTTTTCTTGGTTAAACTTGTTGGTCGAGATTTCATCTTCAATACAGTTAGGTCTGTAGTCACTACACTTGCACACTGTTACATTGTTGTCAGCAAGGAGTGTTGTAATACAAACCACTGATCTTCCAGTGACATTGACCTACTTTTTCCACTTCACTGAACTAGCACCTCAAACTGGCATATAGCATGACTTTGGGACTTGATATTAGCAAAACATGAATATTGTATTTGGTACTTTAAATTCAATCTTGATCCCATCAATTTTGACGTATTAATTTCCGAGCCCATTAAAAACGCAGGATACGCTTGATACAGTCAATTTCGTTAGTGGAAAGTGAGACACAGCAGTCACAATTCCAATATAGGCATCGTAGGCATCAATAATTCTGGTCAAAATGTTGACGATCTCCTTATGCATACATGTACATGTATGTTGGTGAGATCTTTACCAAACTTCATCGTTCGCTTCCTTACAATACTGGCTAAATGTCATTCACGTGACCTTGACCCATTGGTAGTAGGTGAGGCACTCCCCGGCAATTGCGTTGTTAATATATTTTATGCATAATAAAATCTGACAATCATGGATAAATGGGTCGTTGCTACACGTATAGGCCCATATCAGCCTGCATCTGCAGTCTGATCTGGATCTGCACTGTTTGTGCTAATCGGTTAGCAAAATATCTGCCACGCTATTAGTAAATGTGTCTATTGAACTTATGACAACAAGGCATGACCTCTAGTTGTAAATATAAAATTTTACTTATTGCAACATTTAATGACTAATTTAATAGATATTGATGAAAGAGTCGCAATATGCAATTGAGACACAATTCTGTGCTTGAATTAGCCATGAAACTAGGGCAAACATCAAGCAAACGGTACAAATCGTTAACCTGCAGGTGTGAGCTCGCAAGTCAGTTTGTTTGTTTGTTTATTGGTGTTACGGCCTGTTACAGCTAAGTTCATGTAAGGCCGGGTTTGTTCCCACTGCATTGGGGGGGAAATCCAAAAATCAGAACGAAATATTTACATCGATAAAAAATATATTCAGCCTTGATATTAGAATAACCCGACCTGTTCCCAGGTCCATACCACACCAGTCACGTGGCCCCTTCACCTAAAATAGGATTACGAGTAATCGTAATACTCACATAAGAAGTATACTAGATTCAACTGTCACATACAAAATGCCAAAGATGTATGAGGGCCAAACCTGTAGCCGATTTCATCAAAATTGCAAAGTATACTTATCTAGCAAAGAATATTTGAGGGAGTAATCATTTATTATTCCCGAAATGCATTATTTCATATAGAACTAACGACAGCATATATTTGATGATTAAAAGTACGGTATGCAGAATTATTATACTGAATTTCTTACATTATCACAGCCAAAATGGCTGTGATAATGTAATAAATTCAGTATAATAATTAATAAATTTATCCTAAAATTGAAAATTTCTCCCTCAAAGTTTACTTTGCAATGTTGATGAAATCGGCTACAGGATTCATGCACCTGTAGTCGTCTACACATAATGCCCATTTCTTTACTTTCGTTGCTCCCTGGCAAAAATTACCTTGCAACCAGTGTAGATCCAGAACACCATTCATTTACTAAAATAGCATTAATGCCATAAACTACACACGATTGAATTGATCGTGCCCCCATTCCCTCTGCCAATAGATAGGTCCAACTGGGCTGACTACCGGTACATGTACATGTATTATAAATGTAACTACCAAGGTGGGAACAGTTTCAAATTGCCAAATTCTGAAAATGGCTAAACAAACATATTTTTGCACCCACAAATGCGTAAATGTGCTTTCCATGTTGAAACATTTGTAATTTTCTGGAATTACCAGGAACCTCAAATCATGATTTCAGGATATATAATGAAAATTCCCACCCCTGAACTACTTACTAGTATCATTATAGTTTACAATACACATACATGATATAGTATAGTCTTACCCAGTTGGACCCATCTAATCGCATGTGCAAAACATTTCTTGCTTTCCACAGATCTGGCTGAACTACCAGCTATTCTTAAGGAGACTTGCAAGACTCGCTGCTGAGAAGGCAAAGGCCGACAGATCCGCTGTAATACGAGAACAGCATGTAAAGGCTGCATCAAAGGTATGTTGCAACACTAACAGAACTGTACTCGTCAAATCTGACCACTTCTTCCCGAGTGATTACGAACCTCATCATTTTACAGTACCGAGTTACACTCTGTAGGTTATGTATGTCACTCCACAGGTGGTCAGCTTGGTGATATGATGGTATAATAAACTATTGTAAACGTGTAGAAAATAACCAGATGGCCGCGGCCCGCATGTCGAGCCCGCCGAGGCATTTGATGGTATTTTTAAAAACTTTAACGCAGATTTCGGACGGACACACAGACTCACAGACACCTGGATGTCATTGTGATCACTATGTCTCGCTTTCCGCAAGCGGGCTCGACAAAAACATGTGTAGCCGTAGTTTAGTCTCTTTGTAGTCACAGTGACTAAAAGATGACTGCAAATGTTTTTATTTGCTACATGTCTAAAACAGAATATTATACAAATATAAATTAACCCTTTCACCCCTAAATAGCTGGGATGGATTCTGATATGTTCATTTTGCAACCAATGAAAATTACTTGCAAAAAGTGTGGATCACGAGCCGGCTCATCTGGATCTACACTTTTTTCCAATATTCCTATACAGGCCTGTGGTGTTGAAAGGGTTAACGAAACGATAACTACAACACCATCTGGCATGCTTCATTGTCCCCCACATCTCTTGTCCTAAATATCTCGGTATTTGTCGCTGTGACTGAAGAAATGGGGCTTATTGGTTTTGCGACCAGTGTAGATCCAGATCAGCCTGTGCATCCGCAGTCTGCACTGTTCGCCATTCCATCAATGAAACACCCATAATGCTTCAAACAAGAAATATGGACCGTTATCATGCTACTGGAGTGTGCTCTTTGATCAGGATCTACACTGGTCACAAATCCCATCAGCCCCATTCCTCCAGTCACAGCCACATTTGAATAACTACTGTAGCAATTATGATTTGCCCCATTTCTCCAGTCTGTTCTGAGTGTCCTGGCCCACATATACTATAAATAAAACGTCTATTTGCAGGAGATTCTTTGGAAAAGCCGAGGTTGACAAGTGACAAGAAAACTACTTATATGACATAGAAGTGGCTTATATCTGATTGACGATGGTGGCGTCCTTCAATTCTGGAGAGGAATCCATGCAGAACATTGCCATATACATATTGGCAGTATTTGCATAAAAGCTTTTTGTGTCCGTGTGCAAAAGTGAAGATGGACAAGTAAAAGTTGATTGGACTGAACGTGGGTAACACTAGTCAGTTGCTCGAAGTGGTCCAAATTTGTTGATTGGACAAGTGTGAATTTTTATGTACCACAGATATTGTTTTGGTCGGGGTGCATATAGTTGTCACCCTGTTCGTTTGTGTGTCTGTTTATGTCCGAGATTTGCGTTAATTGTTTTTCTGGCTAGTTACTATTACAGTTACAGAAGTCGAATTTGCTTGAAACTTCATGTGCTTATTTGTCATCATCCTTAATTTCGTTCGATAGCTCACTGAATTGACCCCTGTGCGCAAGTCAAATGTTAAAGATTTTGAGGGGTACATCCATCATGCTACCGACTTCTTGTTATTAGTTACCCTGAGCGTACACAGTGTAGTAACAATCACAATACAGTAGTGCAGTGGAACCTCTCTAAACCGGACACACAGACATGTTAGTTGTACTTTATTTTGATACGTTTCATTGCCATTTACCTCCAATGATAATACATGTTCATGATCGCAAAGCATCCACACATGTCTTGAAGTAGTCATCTGTCTGATTTACAGTGGAACCTCTCTAAACTGGACACCCTGCGGACGTCCCAGGGTGTCCAGTTTATAGAGAATACCAGGCTAGTGTCTTTTGATATCAAGTTTATCAGGCAAGGCTAGGAAACACGTAGGAATTCCGAGGCTTGCCGAGGAATTCCTACTGTTTCCGAGCCGAGCCTGATAAACTTGATATAAAAATACACTAGTCTGGTATTCTATTTATCAGGTAACGTTTTATGCTTGAAAATTACCACAGATGACGTCGTTATATATGAACAGAACGCGGACTTTACGTTGCGTCATTACACCGACGTCATTCGGTAACGTCACGTGACGTCATCCGACCAATGGACCGTCAGTTTTCACTTCGTTGTAACCCTGATGTTTATATCAGGTCAATGCCTGATACAACAATATGTTATCAGTCCGTACGTATTCGGTCAATACAGGGCAGGTTACCTGATAAAGAAATGTTCCACTGTATGATAAATATGTACTGAAAACACCATATGTAACCAGAGCAG
Source organism: Conchocele bisecta (assembly GCA_029237695.1). Lineage (NCBI taxonomy): Eukaryota > Metazoa > Mollusca > Bivalvia > Lucinida > Thyasiridae > Conchocele > Conchocele bisecta. The sequence continues at coordinate 88,478,759 of CM055268.1, forward strand.
CATCAATGTATGAGTCTGTGGCTATGTAATATGTCGTATTTATTCAACCAGGCGAGTTGATTTATAGTATCGTGAAACAATGCACACATGATTCGGCTGTTCCATTAAACACACAAGTGAGCCTAGGGGACCAAGTTTGTTAAGCGGTAGGACCCAATTACATTAATTCACTATCATTAGCTAAACTGGTTATTTTGTTTGTTTTTTTTGGTTTAACGGCCTATCAACAGCGAAGGTCATTTTAGGCCAGGTCAATGGGTTTAGTACTAAATCCCATATATTACCTGTACAAATCCGCTTCAGAGTGCATGTACAAATGGGGGGAAAATCCCAAATGCTAAACTGGTTAAATAACCATGTTCTTATACAGTAGAACCTCTCTAAACCGGACAGAGACACGTTAGTAGTGCTTAATTTTGATATATTTCATTTTATTTATCTCCATTGATAATATAATTATGTTCACAACCGCAAAGCAGTCACACTTGTCTTGAGGTAGTCATCCGTCTGTTTTACTGTGGAGCCTCTCTAAACCGGACACCCTGGGGACCTCCCAGGGTGTCCGGTTTAGAGAGGTTCCACTGTATTTCATGTCTGCTTAGCAACTATTGTATACAACCAAAGGAAAACAACATAAAATATGGGCAAGTGTCCGGAGACGGGTCGTCGTAAAGATGACGGGCGGTGTTGAATTCAGAAGGGGTGTTTGAGAAAATGATTCAATTGGCCGAATTGTGACAAACGACGTCGCTCTTCAACGTAAGGTCAACACAGGACTGGTGTAATTCTAATCTAATATTTGTAATGATTTAATATGGTATTTATGAAACTTTATTGATTTCATGAGAAACTTGGCGGAATCTTGTATCTTACAAATAGTTCATAAATTTATTAAATCATTCCTCATGTAAAAATTGTTTTATGCTCTATTTATACTTGGCAGGGTTTACAGTAGAACATCTGTCTGACAGAGATCGAGGGCCCTTAAAGATACATGCCCACTCAGTAGGCACTGAATATAAAATATCTCTGATGATGTCTGATATAAAGGACAGTTTGTGCATACATACAAACTGTTCTTTATATCAGAGACATCATCCGAGACATTTTCTGGCAAAGTAAACATTCATTCACCATTGCCCCACGTATGAATTGGCATTATTATACATTTAATATCAGACGTAAATGTCTATACACTGATATCAGGGGCGATAACCGTGTTTCATTAAAATACTAACGTACATTAATATTTATTCTCTGTATTTACTTTTTGATGTGCAATGATCATACTTTATAATATGTCGAAAATATTATTTTTTTAGGTGATGCATTTAATTAGTAAAAATAATTTAAAAAATACCATGCCTCATTTGCATATGAAAATAGCCCGATACCACCGTGCGCGTCTCGATCAGTCAAATACATTTTACTAAATGATTATATCTGTATAGCGGGCACTCGTAATTTTTAGAACTGGTGGAATAGTGACACAATTATACACTTATTTAATTCCCATAAAGAATTTTGTGCCTACTGAGTGGGCATGTACCTTTAACTGTAAAAACGGGCTCGACTGCATAGCGACCAGCGTAGCCGCAGATCAGCCTGCACATTCTGATTTGGAGCTACTCTTCTCGCTGTGGAGTTTGAAAAGCATTCTTGAACAATGTAATACAAGTTGTAGCTCTGTATCAATCTGCATGAGTGCAGTAGATATACCGTATTAACCCTGTGTATTCGGACACACTTTGCTTTGGGAAACTCCTATTAAATAGGGGTTTCCCAAAACAAATTGTATCCAAATACATTGTTATTGTAATTAGACCACTACTGCCATACTAACCCTAAACATTGGCACCCTCACTGTTGTAGGGAAACCATGTATTTTTATGTTTCCTCCAAATAAATGGTGTCCGAATATTTAAGGTTATTACGGTAATCTACACTGGTTAAAACTCAATAAGCCACCTTTTGCTATGGTGTGTATAGGGGATGCAATCGGGCAGAAAGTGATGTTACTTATAGATTTGTATCATATCTTTGAACCCGATTGTACATACGGGTCGTGAGACAAAAAAAATTGGGATTGGTAAAAAATATTTATAATTGCGAGGTACAATTGGGTTCGCAATGTTTATTTGTATATTTTGCAGTAATATTGAATAATTCCAGCACAAAAATATTTACACTATTCCCTAACATTTGATTGGTCCGTAGCAAGTCTCTGTCCAAAATTTATATCCCAGTAAACTCCCATGCCGAACTACTTTCCGTAACCGTGATGCGCAGTTAAAATAATTCTTAAGAAAACGGGAACAAACACATTTTCTTGATGAATTTATTTCAAATGCTGGAATTATAAGGAATGAATGGCCTTTTTGTGGAATTTATCGGGGATATAAACTTGGAAAAGTCGCGGGAATACTGGACGAGGCCTTAAAAAAATTACAATTTTCGGATTTTTTTTTTTTTGTTATCGCTTCGTCCAGTATTACCGCGACTTTTCCAAGTTTATACCCCGATAAATTCCACAAAAAGGCCATTCATTCCTATAATAAACAGTTTTTAAATATATTATTTTCTAGTTACTTGGTGTGCATCTGTTCAGAAAAATCATAAACACCTGCAAGTAAATTTCACTTGTATGTTTCATCACATTCTACAGAAATAAGAATAAACATGTTTTTTTTTCTCACATTATTTATTTTGCTTTCATGTACATATATGTATACAGTTATATTATCATGTTTATAATAAACACTGGCATTACCTGCGCCATAGTTGCTTAAATTAATCCATTACAATGGGCACCTCTAGTTAAGTCGGAACTTGGAGAAAAATCTCCATTTTCTTGATTTCCTCTCGAAAGTATATGTTGTTCCCATATCAGACCAGGAGGTAGACTGGTTGCAAATGCCATAAGCCCCATTTTCCCCATCCCATCTTTAACTAGACTGGTTGCAAACACCATACGTCCCATTTATCAATGTCAAAAAGTAAACTGGCTACAAATGGTGTATGCATCATTAATTTCTTTAGTCACAGATATGGACCTATTCTGGCCACAAATGATATAATGCCCATTTTCCAGTCATAAATATCAGGAGTTAAACTGGTCACACATGCCATAAGCCCACCAATCTATCCAGTCACAGATCAGAAGCTGGGTTGGTCACAAATGTGGCTGTGACTGGAGAAATGGGGCTTATACGTTTTGCGACCATGTAGATCCAGATCAGCCTGTGTATCTACAGTCTGAGCAGGATCTGCACTGTTCGCCATTCCAACAAAACACTTGTTATGCTTCCAACAAGCAATATAGATCATTATCAGGCTACATGAGTATGCTATTTGATCAGGAACTACACTGGTCACAAATCCCATAAGCCCCATTTCTCCGGTCACGGTCACAAATAACTTGTGCCCTATCTATCCATACCATGAAGTAGACCAGCTATAAATGGTATAAGCCTAATTTCTCCAGTCACCGCCCAGGGGCTAGATAAACCCCTTTTCTCCAGTCACATATGTAGCTGTGACTGGAGAAATGGGTTTTGCGACCAGTGTAGATCCAGATCAGCTCAGGATCTGCACTGTTCGCCATTCCATCAATGAAACAACCTGTCCTGCTTCTCACAAGCAATATGGATTGTTGTCAGGCTACATGAGTGTGCTATTGGATCAGTAACGGCACTGAAAGCCCATTTTATCCTGTCACAGATCAGGAGCTAGACTGGCTGCAAATGACGTACAGTGGAACATTTCCAAACCGGACGCCCTGGGAGGACCCCAGGGTGTCTGGTTTGGAAATGTTTCACTGTAAACTAGACCTGTTAGCGCATTCTAGTGTTTTACAATCATGAAAAGGCGTTGTAATCAGAGATACGTAACAGCGAGAAATACATCCAACATCGATATTTTCCCTGAGTGTCCGGTTTAGAGGGGTTCCAGTGTACATGTAAGACCCATTTCTCCAGTGATGGTCACAGCTATGGTATAGTCCAGCTATACCCTGTAAGCCAATGCTATATGGCACAGTATTTGTAGAGTAAATATCTGGCGTAGTCGACAGAGCCGCTGGATTGGTAGATCAAGGACAGATTGTATGCTGCTTCCCTGGACAGATCGTATTTGCCCTGTAATGGAGAATATTTGAACCATGAACGTCATTGAAAATTTTCAAGTAGTCTACACTCGTTACCTCAAACACTCTTTAAGTTGAACTACTGATAACTCGTAGACAAATTGTTGGTCCCAAGTACATGTTTTCCTATATCATAACTCTCGTTCAGTCCAATTTTTGTTAACTCAAAAGTATTTTCCTCAGTCCCCTGGACTTTGAATAAACAAGTGTATGCTGTAATTAGATCTTGATTTTGTGTACGTGAGCTGCATGCATGGGCTATAGAATTAAAGTATGGATGCTGACAAAGTAACATATGAAGTTCAAGTGAATGTGAGAGTCAATTGTAGAGATACAAGATAAGTACAGTGACCTTCACCTTGAGTATGTGGGCTGCATGGGTGGGATACTGAGGGGGATGATGGCACAGACAAATGTGAAAATTGACATTAATTGAGTGGATGTACAATATTTAGAAATTTTTAACAAATTTTGGATGCACACACAGACAGTCAATGACGTCCGAGTGTCCGTGTGTGCATCCAAAATTTGTTAAAAATTTCTAAATAATGAATTAGTCTACTGTATTTTACAGTGTGTTGCAAGCACTGGTGTACCATGCACATCTATATTTTGGGCAAAAAAATCGGGGGAAAAATTAGTTCCCGTCGATAGCGCGCAGCAAATTTTCACAAACAAAAATATTGGCGGAAATTCCGTCAAGAGTATCAAAAAATTGCTTTCCGAACTCATATCCACAATGCTCTGAACATGTGCTGTTAGGTTTCCTCGAAGCTGCTAATCAGTGACAAGATCGCCACAGCGGGGCTGCCAAGAACAGGCATAATGATCTTGGTCGGACCAGCTTTATGGGCACGGCCATTGGCAAAGATTACAAGGGTAAACAAAACCTGAATATCTCCGATGTCATCTGCATCACAATGCTAAAAGCATTGAAAACAATGCATACCGGTACTTTTTTTTATTGAAAAATATTTGAGTATTTTGTTTATTTCTCCATAAAAGTATATGTTGTTACCACTCATTTGAACCGTCTCGTTGAGACGGTTCATATGAGTGGTAACAGCATATACTTTCAAACAGAAATAAAGACAATAGCGGGAAAAAATTCTCCAAATGTTCATACTAGTGTAATTGTATACGGCCTATAATGGGTTAGGATATGCTTGTCATCCCATTCGCCTGAATCTATAAGAACTTACATTTTTCCCCCCAGTACACGACTCCATCTCTAATGCCTTTTTGTAGTAATGTATTGCTGCATACAGGATATCTGCAAAAAACATATTTGAACACAGTCGTGGCCTTGTGATCATCCAACTTTCTGAGAAAAATTATTGAAATTTTCCTCGAATCCAGGAGCTCCGCCTCAACCAATTACACTTTGTGGTGGTCCCAGCATATTCGCTGCTCAGTCTGATCAGGGCCTACACTGTTCACCATTCAGTCAATTAAGTAGTCATCAGTAAAACAGACTAGACTGCGTGACAATCTGGATAATTAGTCTTTCCCCCATGCTGTAATACGATACATAAAACGATAGTTATCATCATAAAAAAGTTTAAAGCCAGTAAAAATAATTATTATGAGTTTTAACATTCTGGTTTGAACTGTGTAAACCCTGATCAAGACTAAAATGATGGAGTTGTGCTGGCTGGTGACAGCATTGTGTACTCTTGAAACTACACATGTAAGACCTTTGAACTACTGATTTGATTGGCAGTATCATGTACACCTGCATTACTCTTGCCACTATAACTGCTGAATTAAATGTTGTCTGCTGATTACTTTCCAATGGAAATGATTCTAAAGTGCTGCCAAACCAGGTTTTTATTGAGAAAGAAGACAAAATATAACACAACAGCAGACGACAATCGTTTCCTACATTCTAAGGGATAAACTTCGACCTACTCATTTCATGAAGGGCTCGCCCCAAATTGAAGTAGGTTTGACAAAACATGCTTTGACTTCAATTTAGAATCATGTTTTTATTAAGAAAGAAGGCAAATATAAGATAACAGCATACGGCAAGTTTCCCGCATTCGGAGCGATGAACTTCAAACAACAGCAGGACAATTTTTATTTCCATCATTGTAAGGGATAAACTTCGACCTACTCATTTCATGAAGGGCTCGCCCCAAATTGAAGTAGGTTTGACAAAACATGCTTTGACATCACAAATAGAAGAATCATTTCCATTGGAAATGATTCTAAAGTGATGTTAAATTATGTTTTTATCGAGAAAGAAGATAAAATATAAAACAACAGCAGATGACTATTTTTGTTTCCTGCATTCTAAGGGATAAACTTGGACCTACTGATTTGGAAAAGAGCTTGTCCCAGGTTGAAGTTTTTTTATTATCCATTTTTCTCATCAAACACATGATTTGACAACACTTTCAAATCATTTCCAATGGAAAAGATTCTAAAGTGCTGTCAAACCATGTTTTTATTGAGAAAGAAGACAAAAGATAAACAAGAGTGCCGAAGGTCACAATATACGCCTGTCGAGGCAAGACCAGTCAACACGGGGAGGGAGCTAACTCACTGAAAACCAATAGGGTTCTTCCTATTGCCGTGATACTTCGTTGTGGGGGGGGGGGGGTATACTGGAGTCAGCTTGTCCGTCCGTCCGTCCGTCCGTCTTTCCGGGCACACATTAGGGTACTTATGTGGCTAGCCCCATAGGGTTATGGACTTGGTAAAGGATAGGGTTGGTTACAATTAGCCACCTAAAAAATCCTTTTATGTGGCTAAAAATCGTTTTATGTGGCTAATATTTAACATGTGATAAGCCACATAAGTATAGTACTGTAAGAACGTCCATGTTTCCGTCTGTCACAAAACTTAACAATTGTAAATTTCCTTTTAACTTCTCTTTCCCTTTGCGGAAATCTTTCATATTTTACCCGCCCCTTCTCTGACACTCATACATCATTCTGCAACAAATCTACGACCCCCATTTATGCCAGGGGTCAAGGTCACGGACTTAGAAACTTAGAAAAAAAAAGAAAACTTAACAATTGTAAATTTCCTTTTAACTTCTCTTTTCCTTTGCGGAAATCTTTCATATTTTACCCACCCCTTCTCTGACACTCATACATCATTCTGCAACAAACGTACGACCCTCATTTATGCCAGGGCTCAAGGTCACGGACTTATAAACTTAGAAAAAAACTAAAACTTAACAAATCTAAATTTCCTTATAACTTCTTTCCCTTTGCGGAATGCAGTGATATTTTACCCGGCCCTTCTCTGACACTCATACATCATTCTGCATCAAACCTACGACCCCCATTTATGCCAGGGGTCAAGGTCACGGACTTAGAATGTCTAGTTTGCTTTTTTCAACTGGGACCACCATCGCACTCTCCATATGTGCTGACATAGTCTTTTATCTGAAAATGATAGTATGCGAGCTGGAATTCATTCTAGGTCAGGGCTGACGCGGGGGGGGTGGGGGGGGGGGGGGTATTCCGTAAGCCCCTCTTACTGACAAATCTAGTTATTGTGTGGACAAGAATACAGAGTGAGAAAATTAAAAATGGCCACCAAAGGGGCGACAAGTCATTTGACAATTTTGTAAATGAATAGGGTTCTACGTTTCCCATGATAAACATGTGTACAGAATTTGGTTACGATCGATCCTCAAGTACAACTGGAGTTACTGAGTGGCTACAGTGTGCACAAAATAAAAATGGCCGCCAAGGAGAGATAAGTCATCAAAAATGGATAGGGTTCTTCATCTTGCAGTGATAAACATGTATACTGAATTGGTTACGATCCATCAAGCAGAACTTATTCTATTATTGATTAAAAGGGTACAGAGTGCGAAAATTATAAATGGCCGCCAAGGGGAGAAATGTCATCGGAAAGTTTTAAAAATAAATAGGGTTCTTTGTCGTGCCGTGATAAACATGTATACACAATTTGGTTATGATCCGTCTGGTAGAACTTCCGAGTTATTGCGTGGACAGAGTGCGAAAATTAAAAATGGCCAAACACCAGACAATAATTCTAAGGGATAAACTGTGACCTACTGATTTGATGAAGGGCTCGTCCCAGATTGTAGTAGGTTTCCTGGCATTCACCACGTAGCTGTATGTAGTTGTTCAAAAACGCCAAACCCTGAAAAAGTACATTTCATTCGGAGACCACGACATAAATGTTTATTGAATAAAATTGGCTCTTGAAGTGTAATAAAAAAATATTAAAAATATTATAATACACGAGCGTAATAAATATATGAGAGCACTACAGAAAACATGTTAGATGAGCAGTGCAGCTTCAATGTATGCCACTGTGCTTATGTAATAAATACTTATATTGATTTAATATGGTATTTAAATCTCTTTTTTTAGCTTTAATGTGTTTAATAGCCAAAGGTTTGTCAGCAGAAAAATGTGGAACAGACAGTAACTTACCTGAGAGACGAGCGAGTGACGCTTTGCAGAGAATTTCTGTGATGCGATGTGGATGAAATTGAGTCCAATACACAAGCTGATCATTGGGTCGGTCGGTATACGCCGGAACACATTTGCATACTCTCCTGCAGAAACACCAGTATAATGTTCAGGTGTGGGAACAGTTCCAAATGTCAAAGCCTGAAAATGGCTAAACAAACATATTTTTGCCACCACAAATGCGTAAAAGCGTGTTTCCCATGTTGAAACATTACTTTTTTTTCTGCAATTATCAGTAGCCTATTTCACCAACATTGCAAAGTATACTTATCTAGCAAAGTATACTTTGAGGGAGAAATTTTCAATTTTAGGATAAATTTATTAATTTGTATTATACTGAATTTATTACATTATCACAGCCATTTTGGCTGTGATAATGTAATAAATTCAGTATAATAATTCTGCATATTTGTAATCATCAAATATATGTAGTCGTTAGTTCTATATGAAATAATGCATTTCGGGAAAAATAAATGATTACTCCCTCAAAGTATACTTTGCTAGATAAGTATACTTTGCAATTTTGATGAAATCGGCTACAGGAACTTCAAATCCTGATTTCAGGATATATCCTGAAATTTACCACCCTTGAATGTTAACTAGGACAAGGTTTTGCGATATAAACTGCAGATCTATTAATTAATGCAATGTTTACGTAATTGTAGCAAAAAGCAATAACAGACAAAGAGGGGAATTAAATCTTGTATTTCAAACTGATATTGCCATTATTGGAAATGCACTATTCCATATATATGACTGTGACTGGAGAAACAGGGCTTATGGGTTTTGAAACCAGTGTAGATCAGGTCGACTCGGAAACAGCAGGAATTCCTCGACAAATCTCTGAATACCACATGCTTCCTAGCAAAGGCTGATATACTCGATATCAAAAACACCAGCCTGGTATTCTCTGTATCAAGTTTATTAGGCTGGACTCAGAAATGGTAGGCATTTCCTAGCTTTGCCTGATAAACTTGATATGCGACTGTAACTGGGGAAATGGGGCTTATGGGATTTGTGACCAGTGTAGCTCCTGATCAAATAGCACACTCCCGTAGCCTGATAACGATCTATACTGTTTGTTATAAGCTTGACGGGTGTTTTATTGATGGAATGGTGAACAGTGCAGATCCTGATCAGACTGTGCGGATGCACAGGCTGATCTGGATCTACACTGGTTGCAAAAGCCATAAGCCCTATTTCTCCAGTCACAGCCACATATCAAAGACACCAGTCTGATATTCTCTATGAAAATTACCGTACCCAGTGAGTGTTTGTAGGAGCCCGAGGCCATGGAGTTGTGGGCGTTCATGATCCCCAGGGGCACGCTGTTGGGCTCCTGTAACACAATATACGTGGTCAGTTCATCAAGTCTGTCCATAATCGATAAACATATTTATTACATAGAAGATCTTAAACAAGTTTCTATTTGATACGAGTGTTTGCAAACACTGTAGATCCAGATTAGCCGGCTCGTAACAATCAGTTTGTTTGTTTGTTGGGGTTTAACGGCCTATCAACAGCTAAGGTCATTTAAGGCCGGGTCAATGGGTTTAGTACTAAATCCCATATATTACCTGTACATGTACATGTTCAAGTACATGTACAAATAGGGGGAAAATCCCAAAATCAGAACTTAATATTTACAATATATATATTCAGCCCTGAAATCAGAATAATTCTGATCTTATGCCAGGTCCTCGCCACACCACAATCACTTGGTCCCCTCCCAAAAGCAGTAGGATCAGTCAATAATCTTTCGACTTTTATAACGGGCAATAACCCAATTCAACTCCCAGGTAACAAAAGAGCCAAAGATAAACAAAAATTCCGCCACGGAAGCGGTGTCGCGCCTGCCGAGGCATTTGACCGTGTTGTGAAAAAAACAATAACTTTAACGCAATTGCCTTACAAAAAAAACGGACGACGCGGACAACGCGGACGACGACGACAGAAAAAGCGACGACTATAGTCGCGCCTCTGCTAAAGCAGGCGCGACAAAAACGTACTTGAGGGCCGAACCAGGCATTTCGTGATTCCTATAAGGAGGAACCCCTACCGTTAATTTACACCTCCACGTTCACCCGACCAACCACCCACCGTAACGATCAGGATCTGCAGCAGTTGTCAGTAGTGTTCAAATTAAAGAAAGAAAGTACATTAATGGACATTGGTATAGTCTAAACATTAGGTTAAATAACGACCGCAGCATTTATTTTTTTTAAAAATCCAAATACAGTCTACGCTCGTTTACTCGAAGTCCGTCGGACTGTGATAAACTGAAGTTCGACGTAAAGAAATCTGAACAGGACCTCGAAATATTGTCATACACGTTACGGTACGCAACTCCAATACGACCTGTGACATACGGAGTTACACTTTTGCAACTATAATGTGTTTACTTGCGTTTGCCTATACACGCATGTGTGTAGTCGAACTAAGTATACACATCTGTATTATCAGGGTGGAACAAGAAAAAGACAATTCAAAGCAGTAAGGTAACATTTTATTATGCTTAATAAATAAAGCATGTACACCTTGAACACTTATTCAAAGTTTGTTTACACAGGCTTACACAGGTAAACAAGTCTAGTATTTGATCTGGTAAATTGGCGCCGCGAATTCGCACTTCGAGTGCAAACTGACACTTTGGCTTAACGAGAGTGAAATACCACACATTTCTGTTTTCGGGACCTAACAATTAGTTTGAATTGGCGAAAAATCGACGTAACAAAATTCGACGTAACCGTAGCCAGTTACATTGAAAATAATAGGATCCGAAACGGGACTTCGACGTAACGAGGGAATTCGACTTAACGACTTGAGTAAACGAATGTAGACTGTATGTGTGTGAACAAAAACATAATTTTTCAGGTTTATAATGCAGTCTCCCATCCGAGTATTGATTTACCATTTCCTGTTGAACAGGTAGTCATTATATCAGGTTACATCTTGCAATACGGTATGTGAAATAAGTGGAGAGCGATACTGGCCAGCGACTGGCTTAGAAAGTAGTAGAGGCATAACTTACATGTAACATGCGCCGGAGACAGAAGCGGTTGTGACGTTGGTCGTGGGTCATCATGATCACTTGGATGAACATGTTCCAGATCTGCTTACTGTCGATGTTCTGTCGAGGGGAAAATAATCAATATGTTAAGTTGGCTATATGAATTCCTTTACCCAAATAAAGACATATGTTGACTGGTATGAGCAAGAGTATTCTTTAGTTCTGCGCATTGCCGTGCTGTAATCAGCGTCGGGATCCTGTGAAATTATGTTAATCATTGGATATTTTATATCCGTGTGGTATGTCCTTCTAAATTCATATGTAGTGCCACTGGCGTATCTCTTGAGTGACAAAGAGCAAAATTCTGAGGGCCTCATGCTAACTATGCAGCCACTTCACCATAGGAGAATAATCAATGGTTCATTAACCCTTTCAACACCACAGGCCTGCATAGTGGTATTGGCAAAAAGTGCAGATCCAGATGAGCCGGCTCGTGACCTCTCATCAGGATCTGCACCTTTTGCAAGTGATTTTCTTATTTTTTAGAACAAAATGCCCCTTTTTATAAATGGGCTGAAAATCTCTGAGACAATCACAATCCATTCCAGTTACTTAGGGGTGAAAGGGTGATTACTGACGCTGAGCGATGCCTCCTCTAGGACACATCTCATTACAACATATATGAGACACGCCATGTGATTTCGTACCTTTGGACATCTGCGTAATTTCATTAAATATGTTTATACAAAATTTACAATATTTTTCATAAATAAAGTAAAAAGTTGATAAAACTCCTGTAGCCTGATAATGATCTATATTGCTGGTTAGAAGCATTACGGGTGTCTCATTGATGGAATGGTGAACAGTGCAAATGCTGATCAGACTGTGCGAAAATGTTTATTCCCAGCATTCTATAAGTTAATCAATAAACTTGTGATATGACACTATATTGACTGTGTAGAATCACAGTAACCTATAATCATACCTCTAAAACAAACGGCCGGGCGAATGTGTAGGCACGGTGGGAATTACTGGCCAGAAGTCCTGCTGTCAGGATGAAGAACTGGAAATCCTGAAATGGTGGGTACACGATCTTACACCAAGTGATGATTTAATAGCTTACTGATTTTCCATAGCCTCGTTTCATATTATACCAGTCAACAAACTTGGACTATCGTATGTGTAAACAATACAGAGTACACTCGTTTACTCAAACATTACGCAAACACATCTTATTTGGAATTAATAAATCACTGAACTACTTTCGGCAAGGGAGATAATCAATATCATGCGAACTATTTTCATATGAGCCAAGCGGATTGTTCTGTTTATGATTAGTATATATAGTTTTAAGCTATCTCCTGTGATATATAATGATACATTTTGTTATGTTATGGGTACTAATACATGTTGTTTCAATAGCGTATCTCTGTAACGGTATTGTTGTAGATGGAGTTGCAAATAATTTAATAATTATTACGTTCAAATGGTGGCGTAATACTGTAGCGCTTCTGTATAACTGTGATGTCGTAAATGGCGCAACAGTCGTGAGGTTAAGGTCGCCGATTTCAATGATTTAATTACCTATTCCCGGAAGGGTCGGTGGTTCAAACCTCGACGTGGTATAAAAAAAAATTCTCCATATATATTATTTTTGTGATTTTAATATTTTTTAATATTTTCACAATTTTATGATTTTAATAAAAATACCTATAAATTGATAGAAACTTACCAACAATTAAAGTGTCTGTCTTTAAGTAATATATACACAGACAGTTATTGTCCTCCATCTGCTCACAACACTGTTCGAACTGCGCCTGTGGCTACCACGACCAGAATTCACTGGCCGCAAACACAGTAGCCATCGGCGTCTATTTATTAAATTATTATTTTGTATTTTACTTGAATTCCGCGTGAACGCTGCATTTTGTGTCAACACCATTTACAGAAAATATTGGTGATTTTCTAAACGAATATCTGAGAAATGCGGCTATATATTTTGTCAATTTTCAACACCATTTACGGAAAAAAATTACTGATTTTTTAAAACAATATCGGCACAACTAAATACGGTGATAGAATTTTTGTCAACTTTTCAACACCATTTCCGGAAAATATTACTGATTTCCTAAAAACAATATCGGCGAAGGTGTACTGAACTACTCTTTATTTTAAATAACCAGCCGTCTAATAGATCTGTGTATAATCGAGAGTATATCGTTAATTGTCATGTTGTCTCCGACAGTGAGGTGTTGCGGCACACATCAAAACGACACGTCAATTTCAAAACATTGCCTAAGGGTCACAGCTGTGTGGTGTCATCAGATCAACACCTCGTCACACACAACTACGCATTATCGATTTTTTTCCCCACACAAAGCGACGTGTATTTACAACTAGATCTGTGTAATGTGTCGGGTGTAGCCAAAGACCATACATAAATTCGTAATTAGTCACAGATGTAGCCTTAAAATATAATCGATTTCCTTAAATTAGTCCACATGTTGACAGATATTTCAGAGCAGACGTCATCGTTAATTTGCCGTTATTTATTTCCAAAATTAGCCATATTCTGTAAATGGCGTTGAAAGTTGACAATAAATTAAGACCAGATCAGTACGTTAAATCGCTATCGACGACAACTGACGATCCGATGAGAGAGTAATACCGTTTAACGTATCCAATGTTAAATATACATCGTTATTTTTTTATGACTTTCGTAGTTTTTTACCGAGAAATTCAAACCGTTTCCAATTATTGGGGAACATAATATCATGATTAGCACATCGTTTCACTAAGCGGGGCTACTCAGGAAATGGGATCACACGGTCTATTGTTTACACTGGATAATGGCGGCCTCCATGAGGTCTCAGGTAAATCTTATTTTTCAATAATACGACTGTGGTTTCTTCCTTTTAGTGATAACCATGTTCCAGCCGTTAACAACTTATTTAGCAACATTACTTAATATGTAGTTAGTCTGAACATTCTGCAGAGAAATCTGAATTGGACGGAATCGAGCGTTGTTTAAACTTAGTCCGGTTCATACGCACAGGTCAAAATATGAACTGAAAATGGCGCTTTGTGTGACAGAAATCGTACGCGGACGAATAAAAAAAAATATTTTTTGTTATAAATATCACATACAGCGAAACAGCGTAGCATCTACTGTTTTAATAATATGCATACATATTGTAATTAATGTTTAATAGTGATATACTTATGAATAATATACGATACTATGGTTTATACTCCAGCACTATGTTTTTAGGCTGTGTGATTTGCCTCAATATAAACTGGATTAATTAATAACTTATATTCATGCGCTTCATGACAACATCATTACATTTATATACATATTACTTAAAGGGGTATCGATATGATACATTTTAATAATATAAATATTGAAAATACACATTACAATCGCTTACAACATAAGTTATTGATTGAAAATAGTCACTGCATCGTGACCTATTTGACCGCATTACCTATTGCGCGGCAACCTCATCAAACCCGCTGTTTACATAGGTAACCGGTTTGGTGAGGTTGGCTCGCTAATACAATGTTTGCGTAATGAAGTCCAGACGACTGAGGAAAATACGTTGAGTTAACGAAAATTTTAGTTAACAGGAGTTATGTTTAACATGTTTGAGATTAAGCAGGAAAACATGTACTTGGGACCAATAATTTCACTGAGTATCAGTAGTTTGACTGAGTTTGAGGTAACGAGTGTAGACTGTATTATTAGAAATTATTTTTTCTGCTTATGTCTTTTATGTTTATGTCAATTATATTTGTGGCTGTGACGGGAAAAATAGGGCGTATGGGTTTTGCGACCAGGGTAGATATAGATCAGCCTGTGCATCCGCGCAGTCGGAACAGGATCTGCACTGTTCCTCATTCCATGAATGACAAATCAGTAAATTTGTTTAATAAATGGAGCATGACGGGCGTTTCATTGATGGAATGGCAAACAATGCAGATCATGATCAGACTGTGTGGATGCATAAGATGATCTGGATCTACACTGATCGCAAAACCCATAAGCCCCATTTCACAGCCACATAATTATGCACAATGATTTAGTGTGGTATTTATTGAACAAGAACACAGATTTCCTATTTAAAGAAACAAGGCTACACCGAGTTTCTTCTTCAATAACTCAATTTAGTAAAAATATCATCATATTCAATAAACACAAATATTAGATTCTATTTATTGCATATGCACAACAGCATACTTGTCACCTGACTTGCGTTCTGTCTAAGTTGCATATCTATTGTCCAAGTGTATCACAGTGGTATTACTCTACAAAAGACAATTGAATGCAATAAAAACAGTTTTATAACCTCATGCAAGGATGTCATCGTAAGTCAATGCAAGTAGTACCCTACAAATGCTACCAGATCACCGACTATCTCAAATAAATCTTCACAAAAATGCCAATGATTCAAGATGCATGCTTGGGACCATATCAGCATTTTTTCTTCCATAATTAACCAAACTTGCCTATGGATACATTATATGTATGCTTGTCATATTACTATTTACTAACGTCTTACTCAAGGACAAGAATTCCCATAATCTAATATTGAGTTTGTTTGCCAATTCTTAATCACAATATCTGTCCATGTATGTTGACGTATACATGAATACTATTTGAAACCAGAAATGTCGGCACACGAATGCCCCCGCTGGCAGCCAAAGAAAATTATAAGCCATTTACACGAGAGTTAAGGTTTCGAACGCACCAAGTCTGTGATCTTGAGCCTGAATGTGGATTTGTCACAGGGCGGTAGAGGACCATTGGAGCAATGCGTGTGTGAAATGTGAAGCAGATCCGAGCAAGGAAACAGAAATTATAAGCCATTTACTCGAGCGTTAAGGTTTCGAATGCACCAAGTCTGTGACCTTGACCCTGGGCTTAGCGGGGGTGGGATGAATGTGGATTTGTCACAGGGCGGTAGAAGACCATTGGAGCAATGCGTGTGTGAAATGTGAAGCAAGATCCGAGCAGAATACACAAACAGCAATTATAAGCCATTTACCCGAAGCGTGAGGCGTTAAGGTTTCGAACGCACCAAGTCTGTGACCTTGACCCTGGGCTTAGCGGGGGCGGGACGAATGTGGATTTGTCACAGGGCGGTAGAGGATCATTGGAGCAGTGCGTATGTGAAGCAGATCCGAGCATGTGTGCAAAATGTGAAGCAGATCCGAGACAGGAAACAGAAATTATAAGCCATTTACTCGAGCGTTAAGGTTTCGAAGGCACCAAGTCTGTGACCTTGACCATGGGCTTAGCGGGGGCTGGACGAATGTGGATTTGTCACAGGGCGGTAGAGGACCATTGGAGCAATGCGTAGAGGACCATTGGAGCAATGCGTGTGTGAAATGTGAAGCTGATCCAAACAATGAAACAGAAGCTATAAGCCATTTAGCCGAGTGTTAAGGTTTTGGGACAGACGCCGGTAACACTATATGCCCCCCTCACCATTCGGTGGCGGGGGCATAATAAAATATTGTTTAAACTAAAAATGGCATCGTGTTTATACGTCTAGGTCTCCGTAGACGGGCTTGAGAAGAACATCAGTTTACCTTGGTGACTTTGTCGTCAGCGTGGAAGACGGGACACAGCATACCAAACAGGGACACGTCCTCAAAGTCGTCGAACCTCTTGGCAGAGATCAACGCATTGCACAACTGAAACAAAATGATAAATCAGTGTGCTTGAAAGCACAGGCAATTGAACTCCCCATCGCAAACCCAATTAGATAAATCCATCTGATCGACTATACTACGTATGTTATAATATATAGTAAGGGACGTTGGTGGATCAGGGGCCCGTTTCACTGAATTTTGTACGACTAAAATGTTCTTAAGTGTAAATTTAGGATCGTCCGGAAATTTCAATTGATGGATGCCTATGCTCAATAAATGTAAATCCAATAATTGTTTACAAGAAAACGTTGTTAATGTGAAATTTACAGACTATCATAATTTTGCACTTACAAACATTTTAGTCGTACGAAGAAAAGATATCAATGTTTCACACATTAGCCCAGTTCAATAGGTATGCATTTTTAAAATTTACATCTTCACTCTAACATTAGACAAACACTGAGGAATCACATCCTGTATTTAACCCTATTCCCAACAAGCCGACCAAATCTACAAGGGCCTAACTTGATTTGTCTTGACCAATTTTATTCTTGCTGTGTGTTCTAGAGGATATCTCCCAACATGGTGAAAAGTGATTAGGTTTAACGTCCCAGCAACAGCTAAGGTCATATAGAAACGGGATCATGTGTAAAGTCTCATCCGACAGACCAGTGCGATGGAAACACATGTACTACTAATGTTAGTATTGTTCACGCCTACGGTGAGGATTGAACTCACAGCCTCTACTGTCTGTTTCACGAAAGCTGCCCAAATTTTAGGACTATATAAACAATTCAAAAACAAGATTGTCTTTTGATAATATTAAATTAAAGGAAAAATTAAGAATGAGCCTTTTTTTTTATTTCGTGATATTTCGTCAAATATTGATTTTATTGCGAAAAAACAATTTCCACATGTTAAATCCCCATAGACATCTTCACAGAGTGAAGATGTCTGTGGGGATTTAACATGGGGAAATGTTTTTGAATTTTAGAAATACTGGACCGATTTTTAAAATTTAACTTTTGTTTTCTTAGTTAGATCATATCCAAGCTATCTAGTGATGTTTTGGAGTCAATTTCCAAAATTTTTCGTTTTTTGACTCCTCCCACACTTCCTTACCACTTTTTCCCCCATGTTAAATTCCCATAGACAAATCAATTTTTCGTAATAAAATCAATATTGGACCGAATTTCACGAAATAAAAAGAAGGCTCATTCTTAAATTTTCCTTTAATTTAATATTATCGAAAATAATATTGTTTTTGAATTGTCTATATAGCCGTAAAATTTGGGCAGCTTTCGTGAAACAGACTCTAGTATTGAAGTTCAAGGCCATATATATCCCCTAGGCCACGACCCATCCCTATGTCTGCACAAATTTATAATTATTGCCCAAATGGCAACTTACAAAACACAAAACAACGGCAGATGACAAGTTTTGTTTCCTATATTCTAAGAGTTAATTCGAAGTCTTTTGCTAATGGTAGTGTCAAGGTCACAATTGGAATTTGTATGGCTAGTTGCTGAAGGAATGGAGCTTATGGGATTTATGACCAGTATAAATCCAGATCAAATAGCACACTCCTGTAGCCAGACAACGATCTCTATTGTTTGTTAGAAGCAGTTTTTCAATGATGGAAGGGTGAACAGTGCACATCCTAATCAGATTGTGCAGATGCCTAGGCTAATCTGGATCAACACGCACTGGTCATAAATCACATAAGCCCCACTTCTCCAGTCACAGCTACATGTCAGGATGACGTGTCACATGGCCTACTCACAAGTTTAAACACCTCCCACAGTTCGTCTACGTTTAAAGAGTTATCCTTCAGTTTCCTGTCGGACAGGTGAGCTCCTGAAAAGCAATAATAAATGACACTGTTAAGCAAAGCAAATCAGGGAATGGGATTATGTGATTTCCGAACGATGTTTTTCAACCATTGACGTAATTTTTACAGTAGATTTTCTTGAAAATTTTCCAAACAAACGGACAGATTTTTCATGATATATAAGGCACCAAAGACAAATACTTTAATGCATACTTTATGGTTGCACTAAACAGTTTTATAACTTTCAACAAAAATAAAGTACAATTTTATATATTTTTTTCATATGCTCTAGTTTCAGTGCACATGCACAGAGCTTTTTAGTTACATATATATAGTAGGAAATGCTACGTCATCAAAAACGTAATTATCACTGGATAAGAAAACCAGACCAGATGGTCGCGGCCCGCATGTCGAGCCCGTCGAGGCATTTGATGGTCTCAGAGTGTATTTATTTGAAGTTTGATGCCCAATAAGCATACAAAGTTTCAAGAAAATCTGACTTACAGTTACAGAGATAGTAGGTATGTGAAAACTTTAATGCAAATTTTGACAGAAACTTTAACGCAAACTTCTAAGTCATTTGACCTTGACATAGGGGCACAGGGGCCTGCCGCATGAGT
Source organism: Conchocele bisecta (assembly GCA_029237695.1). Taxonomy (NCBI): domain Eukaryota; kingdom Metazoa; phylum Mollusca; class Bivalvia; order Lucinida; family Thyasiridae; genus Conchocele; species Conchocele bisecta. Next base: position 88,498,485 of record CM055268.1, read on the forward strand.
GGGATACAGAATGAATATATGGATGATGACTAATAAGCATATTAAGTTTCAAGTCAATGTGACTTAGGACTGCAGTGATATAAGGTATTAAAAAACTTTAACAGAGATTTCGGAACGCAAACTTCTAAGTCATTTGACCTTGACCTTGGGCACAGGGGCCACATGAGTGGGATACAGCATGAATATAGGGATGATGACTAATACGCATATGAAGTTTCAAGTCAATGTGATTTAGGACAGCAGAGATATAAGGTATTTAAAAACTTTAACGCAGATTTCGGAATGCAAACTTCTAAGTCATTTGACCTTGACCTTGGGTACAGGGGCCGCATGAGTGGGATACAGCATGAATATATGGATGATGACTAATAAGTATATGAAGTTTACAGGGGCCGCATGAGTGGGATCAGGGCTTCTAAAATTTCAAAATGCCAATCGGTCCAAGAGTCCAGACGTAACACTGTCGGCCATTGTCGGCCATTGTCGGAGCAGACCCCCCCCCTCTATTAAAAACTTTAACTGAAATTTCGAAGTTCAAACAAAGTAATAGAAATAATGGGATAAATGATGTTGTATTGGGATAAATAAATCGTGTTTATAATCAACAAAAGTGGACAAAATTGTGTATGCAGCGGGTCATGTGGTGTGCCTAAATAGCGCAAAGACGGGAAAATGCGAAACGACAGAGACGAATCGTGATGCCGATTGATTGCAGGTAAATTTTCGGTAGACTAAAATAAATTAAAATTTTACAAGTCTGTGTCTTGTTTCGTTTTGTATTTATTCCTCTCTGCCGGATTGCCAAGTGGGGGGTTTGGGGGTCCTCCCCCAAGAAAATGTTGACAACTGGATGTCATAGACGCGATTTCCCGGCACTTAGATCACCGGATACGGCATTAAATACATTTAATTTTTTTTTTTTAAAAATGGAAAAATCTGAGACGAGGCGGCTGCCTCGTCTGCCTCATCCTGGCTACGGGCCTGACGTACAACATAGAAAAATAAATGCGTTATATACCCACTCGTAATTCATTGCTAATTATGCTATTATCACTGTTCACACAGACTTCCAAAATTAATTGTCGGCCTGTACAATTGAATTAACATTCGGTGTTTCTTTAACCCTCAAATCGAGTTCAAAGTACATCGGCGGTGTGATTTAGCACTTCAATTGATCCTTAATCCCTGATCCCTAATGAGTCACGCTTTTAACACGACAGACATACCTTGTCGTTTATCAAAATGTTTGCGAATTGTAGATCACGTGAGCCGGCTCATCAGGATCTGCGGCATTCCTACGTACATGTACATTTTATATACACAAAAATGACCCCTAATACAGCGTAATGTAACAGTTCCTAACTTAATATGGAATAGCCCGGGCCGATAGTCCGTGTCAGTTACTTGGGGTTAAATATTACGAACACAGATAAACACAGTGCATGGTTTCTTTATTTTATTTTAACATCATCAGAAATGGCGATGTCTAGGAACTCTCGTATCTTTACGCTGAAGCCAGTCTATTTCAGTCACTATCGCTATACACCTGTCACGTGTGTTAAGAAAAATCGATACTTGGTGAAACTGAATACACAGCGAGCTACACACTGGTTTAACACGGATATGGCCTGCAGATATGTGTCATAAATTACTTGGTGGTCAACACCGGTAAATTTACAAGGTTTATAGCGAAATAGCAGCCGACTGGCAATTTTTCTCGGACCGATTTTTAAGACTAGTTTTCAAATCTCAATCGGTCTGAGAGTTCAAAAATCGGTCCGGAACCGGAAAACTGAAAATTTTAGAAGCCCTGAGTGGGATACAGCATGAATATATGGATGATGACTTATAAGTATATGAAGTTTCAAGTCAATGTGACTTAGGACTGCAGAGATATAAGGTATTTAAAAACTTTAACGCAGATTTCGGAACGCAAACTTCTAAGTCATTTGACCTTGACCTTGGGCACAGGGGCCGCATGAGTGGGATACAGCATGAATATATGGATGATGACTAATAAGCATATGAAGTTTCAAGTCAATTTGACATAGGCCTGCAGAGATGTATGGTATTTAAAAACTTTAACGCAGATTTCGGAAGGACGGACGGACGGCCCACCAATAGTGAAGAAGGGGCCATTTCCATTGTTCTAGATCAAAGAGATGGCCCCTTGTAATGAATAGAATAAGGGGCCACACGGAATAAATCAAAGGATTCTTTTGTGTTAGGCTCCGCCCCATGGCCCCTTCTACACCCTTGGTTGCTCGGTATGACGCACGCACGGACGCACGGACCTCATTGTGATCACTATGTCTAGCTTTCCGCAAGCGGGCTCGACAAAAACCATTGTTCTACTTTCAAAATCAAACAGTTTTATTAGTCAAGACTAACCCGAGTCTTGGCCAATCAAACCATTTTGGCTGTGATAATGTAATAAATTCAGTATAATAATTTGGTATACTTTTAATCATCAAATATATACAGTCGTTAGTTCTACATGAAATAATGCATTTCAGGGGAAAATAAATGATTACTCCCTCAAAGTATACTTTGCAAGATAAGTATAGTTTGCAATGTTGGTGAAATCGGCGACTGGCATAGGATCCCAGTACATACTCAGAAAGCTTTAACCTTTATGATCAAGGTAAAATGTCCTACCTTTGATGTTCTCAATAGATTTGCCTTTCTCCAGGAAACTGTGTACGAGCGCCTCACGTCGATGTTTGTATGTCCGCGCTTGTAGGTACGATACTGTAGTGGAACAAAGGTGAAAACAAGAAATCAGTAACACTGATGGATGTACCCTTCCATTGGGCTCAAAGGTCAACGTGTCAAGGTCATCCTCACTATTTCAGGAACAAGGCTGGTTGGATGAATTTCTGGAGAACGTGTATTCAATCAATATGACCTCGACACGTTGACCTTCAACCACAAAAAGATATTACCAGTATATCGAAGGTCAACTTTTCAAGGTCATCCTCCGTATTTCAGATCTACCCCTCATTTAACCAAATATGTATGTTAATAACCCTATCTATTCAGACACAATATATAAATAGTGGTTTCCCGAAACAAATTGTATCCAAATGTATTGTTATTTTGATCAACCAGTACAACCACACTAAACCTAAACATTGGGACACTCTTTGTTGCGGGAAACCATATATTTATCTATCTCCTAGAATAAATTTTGTTTGAATATTTAGGGTTATTACGATACTTATGGGTTTTGTGATTGGTGTAGATCCAGATCAGACCGTGCATATGCACAGTCTGATCAGGATCTGCACTGTTCGTCATTGCAACACCCGTTATGCTTCTAACAAGAAATATAAATCATTATCAGGCTACAGGAGAGTGCTATTTGATCAGGAGCTACACTGGTCACAAATCCCATGAGCCCCATTTTTTCAAAACACAGCCACATTTATAGACTAGTCTTCACAAGTAACTTCCCTTAGAACAACTTTTCAGGCATCATTGGCTCTAGAGTTGGTGGAATTTGTACATCCAACAAATTCCGGCAATTCTAATGTCAAGGATGCCTCGAAACTTACTAATGGAAATTACTCCAAGTCCAGCAACCTATTTATAAGACTGCTCCTTGAGTCACTGTGACCTACTTTCTGATGCCTCGACATCCTTCCACTCCTGGAACAGCAGTTGTTTGGTGTTCTCCAGAAACTCGTCCAGTCGGCCCTGACTGTGCAGCAGGTGGCACTTCTGTAGCAGCAGTTGCTGTTCCTGAAATATGGAGGATGACCTTGACAAGTTGACCTACGCTCACAAATAATTTGTGGTCGAAGGTCAACGTGTCAATGTAATATTCTCCAGAAACTCATCCAGTCAGCCCTGGCTGTGCAGCGGGTGACATTTCTGTAGCAGCAGTTGCTGTTCCTGAAATGCGCAGGATGACCTTGAAACGTTGACCTTCGATCACAAATAATTTGTGGTCGAAGGTCAACATGTCAAGGTTATATTCTCCAGAAACACATCCAGTCAGCCATGACTGTGCAGCAGGTGACATTACTTTAGCAGTAGTTACTGTTCCTGAACTATGGACAATGACCTTGACAAGTTGACCTTCGACCAGAAATAATTTTTGGTCAACGTGTCCAGGTCATATTCCTTGACTACACATTCATTCTCCAGAAACTCAGCCAACCAACCATGTTCGTAAAATATGAAGGATGACCTTCATAAGTTGACCTTCAACTATAAATAGACTTTGCATTGGTACGCATATAAAATTGGCCTTATGCATTCTTCATTAATTTATTCAGCTTGAATTTTCACCAACAACATTGGGCCATAAAATGTTGTTTGACGATATGATACTTACACATTTAAGGTAGGAAGGACGTTTGAAATGGTTAACCCATTACAGACTGGACACAATTTCAGTAGTATGATTTTTTTAAGAAAAACAATAGACGAGACAAAGCCCCTGGCCTTCATTTATCTTCAAGGCATAGACAATTGGATAACAGATAATTGGCTATTAATGTTATGACTACAATTGAAAGTGACAACTGTCAGTGGCCTAAGATGGCAAAAGAAGCCAGTGGATGAGAAAACCTACATTTTGTTGCAGGCGGGCATACATGTATTAGTACAAGATATGAGTGAACATCTGTGTTGTGTGATGAGTGTTGTCCAATTTAACATTGAAAATAACTAAGTCGATTATGCAGAAACAATATGTAAAGGTAAACAAAAAGATGATGGATAGTGGTATGTGGTGGGCACCCGTTGGTTATGAAGTTGTGCAGTATGGTGGTACAGAAAGTGAGAAATGGATCTAAACGCGAAAACATAATGTTGAAAATTGCTAAGGCAATTATGTGAAAAAAATAGGTCAATGTAAAAAAAAAGTCACATGTTGGATAGTGGTAAACGCGAAAACTTAAAATTGAAAATAGCATATTTCAAGGTGAAAATAAGGTCACATGTTGGATAGTGGTGTGTGGTGGGCACCCATTGGTTATGAAGTTGTGCAAGTATGGTGGTCCTAGGTGGTACAGTAACAGAGAAATGGACCTGAACATGGAAACTTAAAATTGAAAAAGTCGATTACGCGGAAAATAATAGGTCCAGGCCAAAAAAGGTCACATGCTGGATAATGGTATGTAATCGGCACCCATTGGTTATGAAGTTGTGGAAGTATGGTGGTTCTAGATGGTACAGTAACAGAGAAATGAACAAAACACAAAAAACTTTAACATTATTGACCGCCTTCCCACCGCCATTCATAGCGGGATTTAAAAAAAACAAGAGCTCCGAGGGCATGTCCGCCTCGCGAGTTTATATATATATGAGCTTGTAATAACCTGGGGTTAGTAGCAACAGGGCTTTCTAGATGATGCGGGAGTTGTTACAAATGCAGTAGCCCAATATTAAAGCATAAACTAGCGTTAACTTTTCCAAACAGGAAATTTCAAGTCAGCGACCTTGACCTGGGGTTAGCACGACCAGGGATCTGTCGAATGAGCGGGATGTTGATAAAGCATATGGAATATTAAAGATAAAGTGAGCGCTAACTTGCAAAGACTAAATTTCTTAGGGGTCACGACCTTGACCTTTGGGGTTGCACATGGGCTTTCTGTAGAATGATGCGGGATGTTGTTACAAATGCATATATGGAATATTAAAGCATAAACTGAGCGTTAACTTTTCCAAACACGGAAATTTCTAAGTCAGTGACATTGACCTTTGCAGTTTGCGGGCACCATGGGCTTTCTGTAGAATGATGCGGGATGTTGTTACAAATGCATGTATGGATATTAAAGCTAACTGAGCGTTAACTTTTCCAAACACGGAAATTTCTAAGTCAGCGACCTTGACCTTTGGGGTTTGCGGGCACCATGGGCTTTCTGTAGAATGATGCGGGATGTTGTTACAAATGCATGTATGGAATATTAAAGCATAAACTGAGCGTTAACTTTTCCAAATTTCACGGAAATTTCTAAGTCAGCGACTTGACCTGGGGTGTTTGCGTTTGGGCACCATGGGCTTTCTGTAGAATGATGCGGGATGTTGTTACAAATGCATGTATGGATTATTAAAGCATAAACTGAGCGTTAACTTTTCCAAACACGGAAATTTGTAAGTCAGTGACCTTGACCTTTGGGGTTAGCGGGCAACATGGGCTTTCTGCAGAATGATACGGGATGTTGTTACAAATGCATGTATGGAATATTAAAGCATAAACTGAGCATTAACTTTTGCAAACACGGAAATTTCTAAGTCAGCGACCTTGACATTTGGGATTAGCGGGCACCATGGGCTTTCTGGAGAATGATGCGGGATGTTGTTACAAATGCATGTATGGAATATTAAAGCATTCCATATAGGGAATTAACCTGAGCGTTAAGTTTTAGAAACAGAGCTAAACGCAAAAACTTAACGTTGAATGCATGTGAAAAGTAGGTCAATCAACCATGAAAACTAGGTCAAGGTCACATGGACTCCCTCTGTGTGAGATGGTTACACCACAGTGTTGATGTATACCAAGTATGGAGGTCGTAGGTGTTATAGTTTTCTGGAAACTGACCTAAACGCAAAAACTTAACGTGAAACGTTGACGCCGCCGCTGCCGACGACGACGCCGCCGCCAACGACGACAACGCCGCCGACGGAAAAGCTATACCTATGTCCCGCTTCTGCTAAAGCAGGCGGGACAAAAACAACACCATAATTACATTATTTGTCCTCGAAAGTATATGTTGTTACTACTCAGTTGAACCGTCTCGATGAGGTGGCTCAAATGAGTGGTAACGTCATATACATTTTTTATAGACAAAATAATCAGGTTTTTTCACCAAAATATATTCCAATCATTCAGGGAATTACAAACCTCCTTGGTCATTTTCCTCTCCTCCATCTGTGAGTCACCTGTAAATACACCAAGGACTGTGATTACAACACTTGAATCACATGGTTGAAACTAGAAATGGACGCTTGTCGACAAGCGCATGTGTATCCCCCTCCCCAGATACACAAGTAGTTTGAAAAAAGGGTGTTCGAGTTATGCTCCGGAGACAAAATCAGTGACGGAAAAACGAAGGGAGATAACTAAAGAATTAGTGATGCAAGAGTTGTCATTCTTGCGGGACACACCTTTAGGGTCATGGTCTATGCATGTGTGAAGTTTCATGAAAATATTCCAAAGGGTGTTCGAGTTATGCTCCAGACACGAAATCAGTGCACGAAACAACAAAGGGAGATAACTAAGAAATTAACGACGCAAGAGTTGTCATTCTTACGTCATTCACACCTTTGGGTCGTCTTCTATGCATGTGTGACGTTTAATAAACTAGAAAATGTGTTCATAGAACACGGATGTCCCACATATCGCTTTGATAATAAATGAGGCCAAATTGCAAGTCAAAATTTTCTTTTACCTGAGTGTTAAAGTTTTTGAAGCACCAAGTATGTGACCTTGACCCTGGGCTTGGCGGGGGCAGGACAAACGTGGCTTTGGCACAGGGCGGTAGAGGACCATTAGAGCAATGCATATATGAAATATGAAGCTGATCCGTGAAAGAAAACAGAAATTATAAGATATTTACCTGAGCGTTAAAGTTTTTGAAGCACTAAGTATATGATGTTAACCCTGGGCTTGGCGGGGGCGGGACGAACGTGGATTTGGCACAGGGCGGTAGAGGACCATTAGAGCAACGCATATATGAAATATGAAGTTGATCCGTGAATGGAAAGAAAAATTATAAGATATTTACCTGAGCATTAAAGTTTTTGAAGCACCAAGTATGTGACCTTGACCCTGGGATTGGCGGGGGCAGGATGAACGTGGATTTGGCACAGGGCGGTAGAGGACCATTAGAGCAATGCGTATATGAAATATGAAGATGATCCATGAAAGAAAACAGAAATTATAATGATATTTACCCGAGCGTTAAAGTTTTTGAAGCACTAAGTATGTGACCTTGACCCTGGGCTTGGCGGGGGCAGGACGAACGTGGATTTGGCACAGGGCGGTAGACGACCATTAGAGCAACGCGTATATGAAATATGAAGTTGATCCGTGAATGGAAATAAAAATTATAAGATATTTACCTGAGCGTTAAAGTTTTTGAAGCACCAAATATGTGACCTTGACCTTGGGATTGGTGGGGCAGGACGAACGTGGATTTGGCACAGGGCGGTAGAGGACCATTAGAGCAATGCGTATATGAAATATGAAGATGATACATGATCCATGAAAGAAAACAGAAAGTATAAGATATTTACCCAAGCGTTAATGTTTTTGAAGCACTAAGTATGTGACCTTGACCCTGGGCTTGACGGGGGCAGAACGAACGTGGATTTGGCACAGGGCGGTAGAGGACCATTAGAGCAATGCGTATATGCATGTTCGAGTTATGCTCTGCATACAAAATCAGAGCACGAAACAACAAAGGGAGATAAGTAAACAAGAATTCCGCGGAATCAGATGCCTCGCCTTGTCCCGCCTTGACCTCGAGCCTGGGCCCGAAAGCAATTTTCACTGGCCCGAACATACATTTGTATTATACAATTATTGACTAGTGAACCATAGAATATCAGATTATATTCTATGGCTCACTAGTCAATAATTGTTTTATTATATGATAATAGTCTGTATATAGCACTTACGACCTTATGCTACTAGACAAAAATTGAAAAAGAATTTGAAAAAAAAAAAGTTTAAAAATTAAAAATAATAATGCTTGCTACTGGAGCCCAGATTTTTTTTTAATAGTCCTATATTTATCTACATATATCTGCACAGGTCCACATAATGCGACAATATTTTCAACACAGTTTACGGAAATGTAATATAATCATTTACCTGTATAAATTACCTGTAAGTGGTCAGTGGTCAGTTGCACATGCTAGCACATGCACAGGTGAATAGTCTGTATATAGCACTTACGACCTTATGCTACTGGACAAAATTTGAAAAATAATTTGAAAAAAAAAATGAAAAAAAAAAATGAAAAAAAAAAGTTTAAAAATAATAATGCTTGCTACTGGAGCCCAGATTTTTTTTCCAGTCAAATTGAAAAATAATTTGAAAAAAAAAATGAAAAAAAATAATGAAAAAAAAAAAAAAAAAAAAAAATGACAAAAAAAAGTTTAAAAATAATAATGCTTGCTATTGGAGACCAGATTTTTTTTTAATAGTCCTATATTTATCTACATATATCGCAGAGGTCCACATAATGCCACAATATTTTCAACACAGTACCCAATGTAGTGATTTACCTGTATAAATTACTTGGTCAGCAGTGGTCAAGCACTGGACATCTGCACATGCTAGCCCATGCTTAGCACATGGTTCTCCCAGTTTCTATTGTTCTCTCTACAGGTAAGGTGTACAGAGCACACGAGAAAAGGTATACAGAGCAGACGAGAAAACAGGTCTTCATGCATTATTGTCCAGTTTGTAGAGTGCGCAAAACAAAAAAGGGAGATAACTGAAAAATTAGCTACGCAAGAGTTGTCATTCTTGTGCGCGACACACCTCCTTGGGTGGTCTATGCATGTGAAGTTTCATGAAAATATTACCAAAGGGTGGTCGAGTTATGCTCCGGACAGGAAATCAGTGAGCGAAACAAAAAAAAGGGAGATAACTCAAAAATTAGCTATGCAAGAGTTGTCATTCTTGTGCACGACACACCTTCGGTTCGTGGTCTAATTGAATGTGTTAAGTTTCATAAAAATATTCCAAAGGGTGGTCGAGTTATGGTCAATCAGTGCGCGAAACAAAAAAGGGAGATAACTAAAAAAATTAGCTATGCAAGAGTTGTCATTCTTGTGCGCGACACACCTTCGGGTCGTGGTCTATGCATGTGTGAAGTTTCATGAAAATATTCGAAAGGGTGGTGGAGTTATGCTCCGGACACGAAATCAGTGCGAGAAACAAAAAAGGGAGATAACTCAAAAATTAGCTATGCAAGAGTTGTCATTCTTGTGCGCGACACACCTTGGGGTCGTGGTCTATGCATGTGTGAAGTTTCATGAAAATATTCCAAAGGGTGTTCGAGTTATGCTCCGGACAAGAAGTGTCTGCGGCGGACGCGGACCGCGGACGCGGACCGCGGACCGCGGACGCGGACGCGGCGCGCTGTCAAATCCATAGTATCCCCCGACGGAGTCCGGGGGATACAATTAAACAGTCTGATTGGTTGAGGCTGACCTGTGGTCAGACTCAGCCAATCAAACACTTTAATTTCAATTAGACAATCATGCATCCAATACCGTTTGTGCATCAGAATAAAATTCAACTGGACTGCGTGGCATGTTTCTTATTTTGATGCCTTATTTACATACATTCATATGTGGCATCACAAGTTGGCAATGTGTTTGTGAATCTGATAAAGAAATAAGTATGTAGCAAGTTTCTTTGTAGGATTTTACATCCCTCAAGGAGAATAAAATTAAGCATTATATACAATAAATACAAGTGAAATAGCGACTTGGGAAACACAATAAGGAGAGAGCGATTTAAGAGAGAGGGAGGGGGAGAGAGAGAGGGCCGAGACAGATGTGAGAGAGATGGTAGAGCGAGAGGGGAGAGATAGAGAGAGAGAGAGCCATAGTGTGTTTGAGAGCCTCGTGAGAGAGAGAAAGAGATGGTAGAGAGAGACAGAGGAGAGAGATGGTAGAGAGAGAGGGGGTTGTACCGTGTTTGAGAGCCTCGAGGGCCTCCTCATGTTTGCCGAGCTGCTGCTGGAGGGCGGAGAGCGTCATGCGGGCCCCGATGTGGGAGGGCGCGAGCTTCACGACCCAGGAGTAGGCCCGCACGGCCCCGGGCACGTCGCCCAGACACTTCAGGCACTCGCCGTACCGCAGCCACACTGCCGCCTGCAGGGGAATACTCGACCACATGAGCAGGGGATCATTTTGATAAAAGCAGGAGATCATTTGTGGCTGTGACTGGAGAAATGGGGCTTATCGAATTTGTGACCAGTGTCGCTCTTGATCAAATAGCATACTTCTACAGCCTGATAACGATCTATATTGCTTGTTAGAAGCATGACGGGTATTTCATTGATGGAATGGCGATCAGTGCAGATCCTGATCAGACTGTGCGGATGCACAGGCTGATCTGGATCTACACTGGTGGCAAAACTATAAGCCCCATTTCTCAAAGTCACATCCAGATATAGTGATAGTTCACGTACATGTGAAACCAGCCATGTGATTTTAAACCTAAAAAAATCTGCAAGTTTTCAGGCAAAATATTTACAGAAACTGTGATATATTTTCGTAAATGACATCTAAAGTTGACAAAATGTTCAGAGCAAATGCGAACATTTCACCATCTTTCGACGTCATTTACGGATAACATCGTAAATTTTGTAAATATTTTTCATTTAAAAATCACACATATATGTGTACAAAATAGGTACAAAATCACACGTCCCGTCTTATGTGTATGTTGGTTACACTGTTTCTTTACACAATAACTGCAAGCATTGGTTACGCAACACGCGACAGGGTATAAAATGCTTCACGGCAAAATTAGCACCGGATTCCTGACGAATTCCCATTCAGTTACATGCAGAAGATGCTGCATAAACACATTTTCGTCTAGTAACCGGTGCAAGAAATTTGCACCGGTTACTAGACGAAAAATGCGTTTATACGATAGCTCTAAGTAGAGCCGAGTGGCATCTCATCAGGAACCAGGTGCATTTTTGGACGTGAAACATTTGCATCTGTTCATGAATAAACCTGACACACTGACATATGTGTAATGAAAGCAATAAGTACAAGAAACGAGGCAAAGCCACGAAGGCCAGGTTTTTTCCAAGCATGGACACTTGGATAACATAATTATACCCACTTTTTGTAGACTAGATGGCCGTGGCCTGCATGTCGCGCCTTGGGGCGAGGCATGGACACTAAAAAAATAGATATAGTAGATGGAAAAACTTTAACGAAAAAACTTTAACCGGACACACGGACGTACGGACGGACGGACGTATGCCAAAATGCCGACGATATCGCGCTTTCCGCAAGCGGGTGCGACAATGATGATAAACACCCATGTGAAGTATCAGGGTAATGGGTGAAGCAGTTGCAGAGATATAGTACACAAAAAAACTTTAACAAATAAATTCAAAGTAATTTGACCTTGACATTGCGCACAGGGGCCGCACGGTTGGGGGTTAAAGTGAAAAATATGGGACGAATGATAAACACCCACTGTGAAGAATGATTCAAGGTAATGGGCGAAGCGAAGTTAATTGCAGAGATATAGTATAACAAAAAAGTTTTCCAAAAAAAAAATTTCCCAAAAAATTTAACCAGGACGTACGTTAAATGTTTAACGTTGAAAATGGCTATGTCAATTATTCGTAGAAATTAATAGGTGAAGGTAAAAAAATGGTCACATGTTGGATAGTTGTATGTGGTAGGCACCCGTTGGTTATGAAAGCTCGTGTGAAAACTTAACATTGAAAAAATGGCATAAGTTCGATTGTGCGGAAAAAAATGGGTCAATTGTTCAAAAAACAAGAACAAACGAGGCAAAGCCACGAAGGCCAGGTTTTTTCCAAGCATAGACTTACTTGGATAACATAAATTATACCCACTTTTTTGTAGACTAGATGGCCGTGGCCTGCATGTCGCGCCTTGGGGCGGAGGCATGGACACTAAAAAAAAAATAGATATAGTAGATGGAAAAACTTTAACCAAAAAACTTTAAACCGGACACACGGACGAATACGGACGGACGTATGCCAAAATGCTGATGATATCGCGCTTTTCCGCAAGCAGGTGTGACAATGATGATAAACACCCATGTGAAGTATCAAGGTATTGGGTGAAGCAGTTGCAGAGAGGTATATAGTACACAAAAGACTTTAACAAACAAATTCACAGTAATTTGAACTTGACATTAGGGCACAGGATCGCGCTTTCCGCAAGCAGTGGTGCGACAATAATGATGATAAACACCCATGTGAAGTATCAAAGGTATTGGGTTGAAGCAGTTGCAGAGATATGTACACGAAAAAACTTTAAAAAAAACTTTAACAAAAAAATTCAAAGTCATTTCACCTTGACATTGGGCACAGGATCGCGCTTTCCGCAAGCAGGTGCAACAATGATGATAAACACCCATGTGAAGTATCAAGGTATTGGGTGAAGCAGTTGCAGAGATATAGTACACGAAAAAAACTTTAACAAAAAAATTCAAAGTATTTGACCTTGACAATTGGGCACAGGATCGCGCTTTCCGCAAGCAGGTGCGACAATGATGATAAAAGCACCCATGTGAAGTATCAAGGTATTGGGTGAAGCAGTTTGCAGAGATATAGTACAACGAAAAAAATTTAAACAAAAAAATTCAAAGTAATTTGACCTTGACATTGGGCACAGGATCGCGCTTTCCGCAAGCAGGTGCGACAATGATGATAAACACCCATGTGAAGTATCAAGGTATTGGGTGAAGCAGTTGCAGAGATATAGTACACGAAAAAAACTTCAACAAAAAAATTCAAAGTAATTTGACCTTGACATTGGGCACAGGGCCGCACGGTTGGGGGTTAGAATGAAATATGGATGATGATAAACACCCATGTGAAGTTTCAAGGTAATGGGCGATAAGCAGTTGCAGAGATATAGTATAACGAAAAAGTATTAACCAAAAAACTCTAACAAGATGTACGTTAAAAAAGTTAACGTTGAAAATGGCTAAGTCAATTACGTAGAAATAATAGGTGAAGGTAAAAAAAAAAAAATGGTCACATGTTGGATAGTTGTATGTGGTAGGCACCCCGTTGGTTATGAATCTGTGAAAGTTTGGTGGTCTAGGTGGTACAGTACCAAAGAAATGGACTTAAACACGAAATCTTAACATTGTAAACGCTGAAAACTTAACATTGAAAATGGCTAAGTCGACTGCGTTCGGAAAAAATGGGTGAAGTTAAAAAAAAAAGTAACATGTTGGATAGTGATATGTGGTGGGTACCCCTTGATTATGAAGCTGTGAAAGTTTGGTGGTCCTCAGGTGGTACAGTAACAAAGAAATGGACTCAAACATGTAAACTTAACATTGATTGATTGGAATGGACCCCCGCCGCCGCCCGCCGCCCGGCCGCCCGCCCGGCTTTCGCCAATCCACTAGCCTGGATTTTTTTTCAAACATGCTGGATAGTGATATGTGGTGGGCACCATTTGATTATGAAGCTGTGAAAGTTTGGTGGTCCTAGGTGGTACAGTACCAAAGAAAATGGACTTAAACACGAAAACTTAACATGAAAACGCGAAAAACATTGAAACGCCCGCCCGCCTGCCCGACCCGCCCGCCGCTACCGCCCGCCCGCCCCGCCGCCCCGCCCGCACCCGCCCGGCTTTCGCCAATCCAATAGCCTGGATTTTTTAAAAAAAAACCTGGCTAAAAATGGTGCAGACTATGGTGAAACAATAAGGAGCCTTTGGTAACAAGATCCAATCACAATTGTCTGATTTACAACACTAGGAGGCCGCAGCCCGCATGTCGAGCCCGCCAAGGCATTTGATAGTACTAAACAAGCTTTGATAGTATACCAATGTGCCGACTATATAGCACTGTTCTATTTTAAATTTCAAAGTAATTTGACCTTGACATTTGAGACAGGGGCCGCACAGGTTGGCCATAGAATGAAAATATGGATGATGATAAACACACGTGTGAAGTTTCGAGTGAATTGGCGAAGCGGTTTCAGACAAATAGTGTAAAAAACTTTAACCTAAATAAAACAAGAAATGCGTCTGTCGAACGCGGATGCCACCTGCAGCATATTTGAGAAACTGTGACAAAGTGGTTAAGTCATTTAAGTAACCTGGTGAAGGTGAAAAGGCGAAGGTCATATAAATTATGAAAAGGCAGGTGTGGCACACATACCAATGAATGAAGTGTTGAAGTATTGAAGCGATTAAGCAACTTATGTAGATGATACGGCCAGTTTGAGAAACTGTGACGAACTGGTTAACCAAAATTATTAACTCATTTAAGTAACCTGGTGAAGGTGAAAAGGCGAAGGTCATATAAATTATGAAAATGCAGGTGTGGCACACATACCAATGAAGATATGGCCAGTTTGAGAAACTGTGACGAACTGGTTAACCAAAATTGTTAAGTCTTTAAGTAACCTGGTGAAGGTCAAAAGGCGAAGGTCATATAAACTAGATTTGTCAGCAAGCGGGGGCTTACGGAATACCCCCCCGCGTCAGCCCTGACCTAGAATGAATTCCAGCTCGCATACTATCATTTTCAGATAAAAGACTATGTCAGCACATATGAAGAGTGTGATGGTGGTTCCAGTTGAAAAAAGCAAACTAGACATTCTAAGTCTGTGACCTTGACCCTGGCATACATAAATGGGGGTCGTAGGGTTTGTTGCAGAATAATGGATGTATGAGTGTCAGAGAAGGGAGGGCGGGTAAAAAAAATATCACTGCATTCCGCAAAGGGAAAGAGAAGTTATAAGGAAATTTACATTTGTTAAGTTTTAGTTTTTTTCTAAGTTTACAAGTCCGTGGACCTTGAGCCCTGGCATAAATGGGGTCGTAGGTTTGTTGCAGAATGATGTATGAGTGGTCAGAGAAGGGGTGGGTAAATATGAAAGATTTCCGCAAAGGGAAAGAGAAGTTAAAAGAAAATTTACAATTGTAAGTTTTCGTTTTTTCTAAGTTTCTAAGTCCGTGACCTTGACCCCTGGCATAAATGGGGGTCGTAGGTTTGTTGCAGAATGATGTAGGAGTGTCAGAGAAGGGGCGGGTAAAATATGAAAGATTTCCGCAAAGGGGAAAGAGAAGTTAAAAGGAAATTTACAATTGTTAAGTTTTTGTTTTTTTTTTTTCTAAGTTTCTAAGTCCGTGACCTTGACCTGGCCCAGGGGGCTATATGGGGGTTCGTAGGAAGTTGCAGAATGATGTAGGAGTGTCAGAGAAGGGCGGGTAAAATATGAAAGATTTCCGCAAAGGGAAAGAGAAGTTAAAAGAAAATTTACAATTGTTAAGTTTTGTGACGGACGGAAAGACGGACGGACGGACGGACGGACAAGCTGACTCCAGTAGGGGGGGGGTATAATTATGAAAAGGCAGGTGTGGCACACATACCAAATGAAATGTTGAAGTATTGAAGCGATTAAGCAACTTATGTAGATGATATGGCCAGTTTGAGAAACTGTGACGAACTGGTTAACCAAAATTGTTAAGTCATTTAAGTAACCTGGTGAAGGTCAAAAGGTGAAGGTCGGATATAAATTATGAAAAGGCAGGTGTGGCACACATACCAATGAATGAAATGTTGAGTATTGAAGCGATTAGCAACTTATGTAGATGATATGGCCAGTTTGAGAAAACTGTGACGAACTGGTTAACCAAAATTGTTAAGTCATTTAAGTAACCTGGTGAAGGTCAAAAGGCGAAGGTCATTTAAATTATGAAAAGGCAGGTGTGGCACACATACCAATGAATGAAGTGTTGAAGTATTGAAGCGATTAAGCAAGTTATGTAGATGATATGGCCAGTTTGAGAAACTGACGAACTGGTTAACCAAAGTCATTTAAGTAACCTGGTGAAGGTCAAAAGGCGAAGGTCATATAAACTAGAAATGGACGCATGTCGACAAGCGCATGTGTATCCCCCTCCCCAGATACACAAGTAGTTTGAAAAAAGGGTGTTCAAGTTATGCTCCGGAGACAAAATCAGTGACGGACAAAACAAAGGGAGATAACTAAAAAATTAGTGATGCAAGAGTTGTCATTCTTGCGTGACACACCTTTAGGGTTGTGGTCTATGCATGTGTGAAGTTTCATGAAAATATTCCAAAGGGTGTTCGAGTTATGCTCCGGACACGAAATCAGTGCACGAAACAACAAAGGGAGATAACTAAGAAATTAACGACGCAAGAGTTGTCATTCTTACGTGTGACACACTTTTGGGTCGTCTTTCTATGCATGTGTGAAGTTTAATAAACTAGAAAATGTGTTCATAGAACACGGATGTCCCACATATCGCTTTGATAATAAATGAGGCCAAATTCCAAGTCAAAATTTTCTTTTACCCGAGCGTAAAAGTTTTGAAGCACCAAGTATGTGACCTTGACCCTTGGGCTTGGCGGGGGCCAGGACGACACGTGGATTTGGTACAGGGCGTAGAGGACCATTAGAGCAATGCATATATGAAATATGAAGCTGATCCGTGAAAGAAAACTAGTTTAAATTATAAGATATTTTAAAAAAAAAAAAAAAACCTCAGCGTTAAAGTTTTTTGAGAGAAAAAAAAACACTAAGTATGTGATGTTAAAAAAAAAAAAAAAAAAAAAAAACCCTGGGCTTGGCAAAAAAAAAATAAAAAAAATGGGGGCGGGACGAACATGGATTTTAAAAAAAAAAAAAAAAAAAAGGCACAAAAGGGCGGTAGCAAAAAAAAAAAAAAATAGAGGACCATTAGAGCACGCGTATATGGAAAATATGAAGTTGATCCGTTGAATGGAAAGAAAAATTTATAAGATATTTACCGAGCGTTTAAAGTTTTTGAAGCACAAAGTATTGTGACCTTGACCCTGGGAATTGGCGGGGACAGGCAGGACGAATTTCGTGGACCATTTGGCACAGTTGGGCGGTAGAGGACCCATTAGAGCAATGCGTATGGGATGGAAATATGAAGGATGAATCATGAAAGAAAAACAAAGAGAAAATTATAAGATATTTACCAGAGCGTTAAAGTTTTTGAAGCACTAAGTATGTGAACCTTGACCCTGGGCTTGGCGGGGGCAGGACGAACGTGGATTTGGCACAAGGGAGGGCGGTAGAGGACCATTAGAGCAACGCGTATATGAAATATGAAGTTGATCCGTGAATGGAAAGAAAAAAAAAAATAAGATATTTACCTGAGCGTTAAAGTTTTTGAAGCACAAAGTATGTGATGTTAACCCTGGGCTTGGCGGGGGCGGGACGAACGTGGATTTGGCCAGGGCGGTATGAGGAACCATTAGAGCAACGCGTATATGAAATATGAAGTTGATCCGTGAATTGGAAAGAAAAATTATAAGATATATTTACCTGAGCGTTAAAGCTTTTGAAGCACACCAAGTATACCTGACCCTTGGGACCCTTGGGGGCGGTGGCCAGGCAGGACGAACGTGGATTTGGCACAGGGCAGTAGAGGACCATTAGAGCAATTGTGTATAATGAAATATGAAGATGATCCATGAAAGAAAACAGAAAGTATTAAGATATTTACCCGAGCGTTAAAGTTTTTGAAGCACTAAGTATGTGACCTTGACCCTGGGCTTGGCGGGGGCAGGGCGAACGTGGATTTGGCACAGGGCGGTAGAGGACCATTAGAGCAATGCGTATATGAAATATGAAGCTGATCCGTGAAAGAAAACAGAAATTATAAGATATTTACCCGAGCGTTAAAGTTTTTGAAGGCACCAAGTCTGTGACCTTGACCATGGGCTTAGCGGGGGCAGGACGAACGTGGATTTGGCACAGGGCGGTAGAGGACCATTAGAGCAATGTGTATATGAAATATGAAGCTGATCCGTGAAAGAAAACAGAAATTATAAGATATTAACCCAAGCATTAAAGTTTTGATAAGCACCAGTATGTGACCTTGACCCTGGACTTGGCGGGGTGGGGGCAGGACGAACGTGGATTTGGCACAGGGCGGTAGTGAACCATCAGAGCAATGTGTATATGTAAGTATGAAGCAGATCGGTCGAAGGATGAAGAAATTATGAGACATTTACCCGAGTGTTAAAGTTTTATGACGGACGGACGGACGGGAGGACGGGACGCACGTTCCTACGAATGAATACTTGTTGGGTTTTTACTGTATAAAAATACCCAACAAGAGTACCCAACACTATCTTAACCCTACCCAATAAGATCCCCGTACGCTTACAACAAGTACCCATTCGCGTGTGCGGAGTTACGGAACGGACGGACTGGACGGACGGACGGACGGACAAGGGTAACACTAAATGCCCCCTCCACTATCGTGGTGGGGCATAAAAAAATATTCCAAAGGGTGTTCGAGTTATGCTCTGGATACGAAATCAGAGCATGAACCAACAAAGGGAGATAAGTAAAAACAAGAATTCCGCGGAATCAATGCCTCGCCTTGTCCCGCCTTGACCTCGAGCCTGGGCCCGAAAGCAATTTTCACTGGCAACCGAACATACTATACAATTATTGACTAGTGAACCATGGAATATCAGATTATATTCTATGGCTCACTAGTCAATAATTGTTTTATTATATGATAATAGTCTGTATATAGCACTTACGACCTTATGCTACTAGACACAAATTTAAAAAGAATTTGAAAGAAAAAATGAAAAAAAAAAATGGAAAAAAAAAATGGAAAAAAAAAGTATAAAAATTAAAAATAATAAAGCTTGCGTACTGGAGCCCAGAATTTTTTATTTTTAATAGTCCTATATTTATCTACATATATCTGCACAGGTCCACATAATGCCACAATATTTTCAACACAGTTTACGGAAATTTGCACATGCTAGCACATGCACAGGTGAATGGTTCTCCCAGTCTCTATTGTTCTCTCTACAGGCAAGGTGTACAGAGCACACGAGAAAAGGTGTACAGAGCAGACGAGAAAACGGGTCTTCGTGCATTATTGTCCAGTTTGTAGAGTGCGCAAAACAAAAAAGGGAGATAACTAAAAAATTAGCTACGCAAGAGTTGTCATTCTTGTGCGCGACACCTCCGGGTCGTGGTCTATGCATGTGTGAAGTTTCATGAAAATATACAGGAAATCAGTGCGCGAAAACAAAAAATGGAGATAACTAAAAAATTAGCTATGCAAGAGTTGTCATTCTTGTGCACGACACACCTTCGGTTCGTGGTCTAATTGAATGTGTGAAGTTTTATAAAAATATTCCAAAGGGTGGTCGAGTCATGGTCAATCAGTGCGCGAAACAAAAAAAGGAGATAACTAAAAAATTAGCTATGCAAGAGTTGTCATTCTTATGCGCGACACACCTTCGGGTCGTGGTCTATGCATGTGTGAAGTTTCATGAAAATATTCCAAAGGGTGGTGGAGTTATGCTCCGGACACGAAATCAGTGCGAGAAACAAAAAAGGGAGATAACTAAAAAAATAGCTATGCAAGAGTTGTCATTCTTGTGCGCGACACACCTTCGGGTCGTGGTCTATGCATGTGTGAAGTTTCATGAAAATATTTCAAAGGGTGTTCGAGTTATGCTCCGGACAAGAAGTGTCTGCGGCGGACGCGGCGCACTGTCAAATCCATAGTATCCCCCGACGGAGTCCGGGGGATACAATTATGAAAAGGCAGGTGTGGCACACATACCAATGAATGAAGTGTTGAAGTATTGAAGCGATTAAGCAACTTATGTAGATGCTATGGCCAGTTTGAGAAACTGTGACAAAGATGTTAACCGAAAAGTGTGACGGACGGACGGACGGACGGACGTTCTTACTTTCAGGTAACTATGTGGCTTATCGCATGTTAAAAAATATTAGCCACATAAAACCACTTTTAGCCACATAAAACGATATCTTAGGTGGCTAATTGTAACCAACCCTATCCTTTAACAAGTCCATAACCCTGTGGGGCTAGCCACATAAGTACCTGAATGTCTGCCCGGACGGACGGACAGATGGACGGTCCAAACACTATATGCCACCCGTTTCTTCGAAACCTGGTGGCATAAAAATAATTAACCTGACGCACGTACATGTGCCGACAATCTTACGCTGCACTATGTGGGCGCGACAAAAATAGTGTTTAGATTTCAACTGTAATTAACTGAATGAACATACGAGGTGGTAGCTGTCCGTCTTTACGAGCTTGCCGAGGATTGGCTCTGCCCTAGTGTGGTAACCGTTGTCCAGGTAAGCCTCGGCGATGTCCAGATATAGGTCACCATTCTCCTCGATGTTCTCCTCAAACACGGGCTCCACCACCGTCTGTCGGGGGGAAAGTGAATGGGTATAACGTCCCACCATAGAGATAGGACCACAGTTTACAGTCTCATCCGACAGATCAGTGGGATGGAAAGACTATGAAAGTATTTTTGATGCCTAAGGCGAGGTTTGAACCCACAACCTCCGGATTGGAAGTCAGGTGTTCTAACCCCTAGGCCACAATCCATCCCTTGGCTGTCAGGGGAACAGAAGAGTATTATTAATCCTTTCAACACTACAGCACTCTATAGGTGTTTACAAACAGTGTAGATCCATATGAACCGGCTCGTAATGAACCGTCTCATCAGCATCTCCACTTTTTGTTAGTAATTTTCATATTTTTATTGGAAAACAAAACACCCCCCTTTTCAAAAACGGACTAGTCTGAAATTCTGTTTCAGATGTTTGGATTGGATTCACATTCCTGCTGAAAGGGTTAACAGTTATTATTTGTAGCTGTGACTACAGAAATAGGACTTATGAGATTTGCGACTAGTGTAGCTCCTGATCAAATAGCACATGGCTGTAGATTGATAGTGATCTATAGATCTTGTTTTTAGAAGCATGACATGTGTTTTATTGATGGAATGGCAAACAGTGCTGATCTTGATCAGTTTGTTTGTTTGTTGGGGTTTACCGGCCTATCAACAGCTATGGTCATTTAAGGCGGAGATCTTGATCAGGCTGGTCTGGATCTGGATCAGACACGGGGTTTGCAGAATATGATGCGACAGGGCAGATTTTTTAATAATTTTTTTTGGTTTGAGATGTTAATCTCTGAATATTTGTTCAAGTCACCATATTTTGCATGTTAATTTATATGTGGTTCACATATGTTAGACGTTAAAAATCACATGATTTTCGAAAGACATGATTTAACATTTTTACATGGTAATGTGGCGAATTTATTGTATCTTTTTATGTCTCCATGACGTTAGATGCTCTGACGCACAGGAATAATTCCGACATCTCTGAGAACCAAAGTTCTTTCGTATGGCCTAAGACTCGAGCACAGAGTACGAACCGGTACAATTTTGATGAACTTCTGGTGGATCATAGAGACGCCCAGCTTCACCCTCAGGTCAATAGGGAGGATGTCTGGCACCGAGCACCTACAACAAATGACAAACGCCATGTGATTTTGTACATAAGAAGATGTGTGATTTTTCATGAAATATATTAACATAAACTGTGATATTTCCTGTAAATGATGTTGAAAGATGACAAAATGTGGAATGCTATTCCGCATTTACTACAAAATTTCAGTCAAATTTCGAAGTCATTTACAGAAAATAGCACAGTTATTGCATAGATAGTCGACACATATTCTTAGGTACATGTACAAAACCACATGGCGTGTCTCAAATCTGTCAGTGGCAGGAGAAATGGGGATAATGGAAATGAAATAAAGGGGTTTAACATCCCAGCACCAGCTAAGGTCATATATGGATGGGACCACAGTTTAAAATCTCATCCGACAGACCAGTGGAATAAAAATACTATGAAAGTATTTTTCACGCCTAGGGTAGGTTTTCAACTCACAACCTTCAGTAATGAAGTCATGTATCCATGGGGCTTATGGAATTTGTGGCCTTTGTAGCTCCTGGCCTGCCATCGTGTTCGTGCAACTAGAAGTTGAAAATCTCCATGGAGACAAATAGTTTTAATACTAGCAATAAACCTGTGACGACCGTCCGATACTGACCTTATGGGTTTGCGACAATTCGATTCAATTTGGCTTATATTTAAGGGTGGGAATTGGCTCGAACACCTTCCATACCCAGGATATATAGCCCAGTAAAGAAGCAGGCCGATGGTCGTCATTCTGGTTTATATTTCTGAATTTGGATAAATGTTGCATTTATTCAGGCTCCAAAAGTGTGCGCCAAATAGGAGAGTCTATGCAGCAGGTATGGTAACCTATAATTGAGGCCTCCTATAGCACCCATCAGCTTATCGGAGTGTGATATAGTACTTAGAGAAGATTGAGGGTAACCCAGACTAGTTTACGTGTATTTTGCGTTTTAAGTGACATATTACGGATTGGTAAAATGAAATTAAGTGGCGAATGTACTAGCTGAGTCACTAATGTCTAGCGAGTGTGCTCTACATAATTAACTTATAGTTACATTCAGTCCTAATCCTACCTAATCACCATCGAGAAAAGAGAAGAGAAGAGACGAAGAAAGTGATTTCTGATGGTATGGTATTTGACGTGCCACCCTCACCCTCTCTTATTGTGCTGCATTAGAATGCTATATTAGCCTATCATGATAACCGTGATTGCTGATTTTGTGTTGCTAATTGGGTTTTATATATATTGGTAATTTCCAATAACCTCCGAAGGGAAGCACATTTATGTCTGACAGTGATCATGATGCACAAGTGGTGTATCGTGGTTTGACGTATGTCATGGGCTCGCGCGACGTCATGACGTCCGGTTCATAACATCCAGTTTACTGCTACACTATGGACGTCACATAGGACTGCCGATACATTTGCATACTATTATTGATAAAGATCATGTGGTAGAAAATTTAAGAAAAAGAGTGACTTTAAAACAATGTATATAAACTATATATATATATATTTTGTTATTTACTAGTATTTATTTAATTTTAGTTCGAGTAACCTATTACACCATCAGATTTTGGCCGAAAATAGACTAATAAACATTAAATCGTTTGATTTTTGTCTATATTGGAGTAATGCAGATCGTCAATTTTGACATAAAATGCAATTACTCCTGGTGGAGGAAACCTCCAGTTCCCCCCGGTATCTCCGGAGTCCCTGTAGTAAAGCTAAACAAAAAAAAGCCTCAAAAGGAGGCGATGGTTTGTGACAAATGTCTCATAGTGACCTTATGGGTTTATGACAAATGTGGGTTTGTGACGAATGTCTGATAGTGACCTTATAGGTTTGTGACGAAAAGTGAATGGCTTTAACGTCCCAGCGAAAGCTAAGGTCATTTAGGGACGGGACCTTTCTCATCCGAAAGACCAGTTGGATGGAAATACTATGTATTTTAAATGCCTAAGGCAAGGTCTGATACTGACCGTATGGATTATGTGACAAATGTCTACAACTGACCGTATGGATTATGTGACGAATGTGATATTGACCCGCATGGATGTGACAAATGTCTGGAATGACCGCATGGTTATGTGACAAATTTGATATTGACCGTATGGATTAGTGAAATGTGATACTGACCGTAGGATTATGTGACAAATGTGGAACTGACAGTATGGTTATGTGAGAAATGACCGTATGGTTATGTGACAAAGTCTGATATTGACCGTATGGATTATGTAACGAATGTTGGAACTGACAGTATGGATTAGTGACAAATGTCTGCTATTGACCGTAGGATTATGTGACAAAATGTGGGCTGACCGTATGGATTATGAACGAATGTCTGGAATGACATATGGTTATGTGAAAAATCTGCTATTGACCGTATGGATTATGTGACAAATGTCTGCTATTGACCGTATGGATTATGACGAATGTGATTGACCGTATGGATGTGCAAATGTCGGGACTGACCGATGGATTAGTAAGAATGTCTGATACTGACCACGGTTATGTGGACAAATGTGATATTGACCGTGGATTATTTAACGAATGTTTGGAACTGACAGTATGGATTATGTGACAAATCTGCTATTGACCGTATGGTTAATGCTGTCTGACCGTAGGTTATGTGCAAAATGTGCTATTTGACCGTGGATTATGTGACAAAGTGGGACTGACGTAGGATTATGTAACGAATGTCTGGAACTGACAGTATGGATTATGTGACAAATGTTTGATATGACCGTAGGATTAGTACAAATGTCGATATTGACCGTATGGTTATGTAACGAAGTCTGGAACTGACGTAGGTTATGTGACAAATGTCTGCTTGACCCTAGGATTATGTGACAAATGTCTGGGGACTGACCGTATGGATTATGTACAAATGTCTGCTATTCGTGGTTAGTGACAAAGTCTGGGGATGACCATAAGGTTATGTAACGAATGTCTGACAGTATGGATTATGACAAATGTCTGTATGACCGTAAGGATTAGTACAAATGTCTGGTATTGACCGTATGGATTATGTAACGATGTCTGGAAATGACGTATGGATTTTGACAAATGTTTGGACTGACGTATGGTTATGTAAAGAAGTCAGGAATGACAGTGGATTATGTACAAACGTCTGATACGACCTATGGATGTAACATGTCTGGGGATGACGTATGGATTATGTTACGAATGTCTGGAAACTGACATGGATTATATGACAAATGTCTGATATGACCGTATGGATTAGTGGGACAAATCTGGGACTGACAGTATGGATTATGTGACAAATGTTGATATTGACCGTAGGTTATGTGACAAATGTCGGGACGACCGTAGGATTATGTGAAATGTCTGGAACTGCCGTGGATTATGTGACAAATGTCTGACTGACCGTGGATTATGTACAAAAGGCGATACTGACCGTAAGGATTATGACAAATGTCTGGGACGCAGTATGGATTATGTGACTGTCTATACTGACCGTATGGTTATGTGACAAACTTGATATTGACGTATGGATTATGTGACAAATTGGGACTGACCGTGGTTTTATGTGATAAATGTCTGGACTGACCGTATGGATTATGTAAATGTCTGGAACTGACCGTATGGATTATGTCAAATGTTGATACTGACCGTACGGTTATGTGACAAATGCTGTACTGACCGTACATTATGTACAAATGTCTGATATTGACGTAGGTTTATGTGACAAAAGTCTGGACTGACCGTTGGATTAGTGACAAATGTCTGGAATGACCGTAGGATTATGTGACAAATGCTGATATTGCCCGTAGGATGTGACAAATGTCTGAATGACGTATGGATTATGTGACAAAATGTCTGGAACTGACCGTATGGATTATGTGAAGAATGTGATACTGGACGTTATGGATTATGACAAATGTCTGATACTGACCGTATGGATTATGTGACAAATGTCTGGAACTGACAGTATGGATTTATGTGACGAAATGACCGTATTGATTTATGTGACAAATGTCTGATATTGACCGTATGGGATTATGTACGAATGGTCTTGGAACTGAGTATGGATTTATGTGACAAATGTCTGCTATTGACCGTGATGGACTTATTTGACAAATGTCTGATACAGACCGTATGGATTATGTGACAAATGTCTGAACTGACCGAGGGATTATTGACTAATGTCTGATACTGACCGTATGGATTATGTGACAAATGTCTGATATGACCGTATGGATTATGTACAAATGTCTGATATTGACCGTATGGATTATGTAACGAATGTCATGGAAACTGACAGTATGGATATGTGGACAAATGTCTGCTATTGAACTATGGAGTATGTGAACAATGTCTGGGACTGACCGTATGGATTATACCGATGTCTGGAACTGAGCAGTATGGATTAATGAGAACAATGTCTGATACTGACCAGTATAGATTATGGACAAATGTCCGGGACAGAACCTGTATGGATTATGTAACGAATGTCTGGAACTGACAGTATGGATTATGTGACAAATTGTCTGATCTGACCGTATGGATTTTGTGAACAAATGTCTGGTACTGACAGTATGGATTATAGTTGACAAATGTCTGATACTGAACGTATGATATTGACAAATGTCTGCTGGACTAAGAACCATATGGATTATGTGACAAATGGCTGATACCTGACCGTATGGATTATGTGACAAATGTCTGGGACTGACAGTATGGATTATGTGACAATTTCTGATACTACCGTATGGGATATGTGACAAAATGTCTGATATTGACCGTAATGGATTAATGACAAATGTCGTGGGACTGACCGTATTGATTATGTGATAATGTCTGGACTGACCATAATGGATTATGTGACAAATGCTGGAACTGACCGTATGGATTAAGTGACAATGTCAATACAGACCGTACAGCTTAAGTGACAAATGTCCTGATACTGACACGTAATGGATATGTGACAAATGTCTGATATTGACCGTATGGATTAATGTGACAAAGTGTCTGACTGGGCCCGTATGGATTAATGTGACAAATGTTTCTGGAACTGACCGAATGGATTATGTGACAAATGTCTGATATTGACCAGTAAATGGATTATGTGACAAATGTCTGATACTTGACCGTATGGAGATATGACAAATGTCTGGAACGACCGTATGGATTATGTGACGAATGTCTGATACTGACCGGTCATGGATTATGTTGACAAATGTCAGGAACTGAACCGTATGGATTATGTACAAAATGTCTGATATTGACCGTATGGATTAATGTGACAGAATGAGTTGGGAGAACTGACAGTATGGATTAATGTGACAAATGTCTGATTACTGACCGTATGGATATGTGACAAATGTCTGGACTTGACCGTATAGATAATTAACGAATGTCTGGAACGACAGAATGGATTATGTGACAAATGTCTGATACTGAACCGTATGGATTATGTTACAAATGTCCTGGGACTGACCGTAAGGATTAATGAAACAAATGTCTGGAACCTGACAGTATGGATTATGTGACAAATGTCTGATACTGACCGTATGGATTATGTGACAAATTCTGGGACTGACCGAATGGATTATGTAACGAATAGTCTGAACAGACAGTATGGATTATATGACAAAATGTCTGATACTGACCAGTATGATTATTTGAACAAATGTCTGGGACTGACCGTATGGATTATGTGACTAATGTCTGATATTGACCGTATGGATTATGTTGACAAATGTCTGGGACAGACCGATGGATTATGTGACAAATTCTGGAACTGACCGTATGGATGACGGACAAATGTCCGAGACTGACCGTTATGGATTATGTGACAAATGGCTGATACTGACCGTATGGATTATGTGACAATGTCTGGGACTGACAGTAATGGTTATGTTACAAATGTCTGATACTGACCGTAATGGATTATGGTGACAAAATGTCGATAGTGACGTATGGATTATGTGACAAATGTCTGGGACTGACAGTATGGATTATGTGATAAATGTCTGGGACTGACCGTATGGATTATTGACAAATGTCTGGAAACTGACCGTATGGATTATGTGACAAATGTCTGATTACTGACCTACGGATTATGTGACAAATGTCTGATACTGACCGTATGGCTTATGTGACAAATGGTCTGATATGACCGTATGGTTTATGTGACAAAAGTCTGGGACTGACCGTATGGATTATGTACAAATGTCTGGAACTGACCGTATGTATTATGTGACAAATGTCTGATATTGCCCGATGTGATTATGTGGACAACAGTCTGATACTGGACCGTATGGATTATGTGACAAATTCTGATATTGACCGTAGGATTATGTACAATTCTGATATTGACCGTATGGATTATTAACGATGTCTGGAACTGACAGTAATGGATTATGTGACAAATGTTCTGCTATTGACCGTATGGATTAAGTGACAAATTCTGGACTGACCGATGGATTATGGTAAACGAATGTCTGGAACTGACAGTATGGATTATGTGACAAATGTCTGATACAGACCGTATTGATTATGTGACAAATGTCCGGACTGACCGTTATGGATTATGTCTCGAATGTCCTGGAACTGACAGTATGGATTATGGACAAATGTCTGATACTGTCCGTATGGATTAATGTGACAATGTCTGGACTGACAGTATGTGATTGATGTGACAAAGGTCGATACTGACCGTATGGAATTATGTGACAAAATGTCTGGTACAAGGCCATATGATTATGGACAAATGGCTGATACGACCGTATGATTAGTGACAAATGTCCTGGACTGACAGTATGGATTATGTGACAAATGTCTGATACGTGACCGTCTGGAATTATGTGACAAATGTCTGATATTGACCGTATGATTATGTGACAAATGTCTGTGACTGAACGTATGGATTATGTGATAAATGTCTGGGACTGAACCATATGGATTATGGTACAAATGTCAGAATTGACCGAATGATTTATGTGACAAAATTCTGATACTGACCGACGGATTATTGACAAATGTCCCTATACTGACCGTAAATGATTATGTGAACAAATGTCTGATATTGACCGTATGGATATGTGACAAATGTCTGGGACTGACCGTAGGATTATTGTGACAAATGTCTGAACTGACCGATGGATTATGTGACAAAATGTCTGATATTGACCGTATGGATTATTGACAAATGTCTTCTGATACTGACCGTATGGATAAGTGCAAATGTCTGAACTGACCCGTATGGATTATGTACGAATGTCTGAAAACTGACCGTAGGATTAGGACAAATGACGATACTGACCGTTATGGATTATGTGACAAATGACTGATATTGACCGTATGGAATTATGTACAAATGTCTGGGACTGACCGTATGGATTATGTGATAAATGACTGGGCACTGACCATATGGATTATGAGTCCAATGTCTGGAACTTACCGAATGGATTATGTGACCAATGTCTATACTGACCGTAAGGATTATGTGACAAATGCTGATACTGACCGTATGGATTATGTGACAAATGTCTGATATTGACCGTATGGATTATGTTTGGGGGACAAAAACAAAAACAAATTTGTCTGGGACTGACGATGGATATTGACAAATGTCTGAACTGACCGGAATGGATTATTGCCAAATGTCTGCTATAGACCTATGGATTAATGTGACAAATGTCTGATAACTGACCGGATGGATTAAGTGACAAATGTCAGGAAACTGACCGTATGATTAGGGACGAAAGTCTGATACTGACGTAAGGAAAATATGTAGACAAATGTCAGGAACTGACCGTCAAAGTATGGCTTATGTGAACAAATGTCCTGATATTGACCGTATGATTATGTGACGAATGTTTGGAACTGACAGTATGGATTTATGTGACAAATGTCTGATAACAGACCGTATGGATTATGTGACAAATCGGGACTGAACCTCATCGATTATGTAACGCATGTCTGGGTACTGACAGTATGGATTATGTGACAAATGTCTGGGACTGACCGTATGGATTATTAAACAAATGTTCCTGGAACTGACAGTAAGCGATTAATGTGACAAATGTCTGATACAAGACCGTATGGACTTAAGTGACAATGTCTGGGACCTGACCGTAATGGTTATGTAACGAATGTCTGGAACTGACAGTATGGATTATATGACAAATGTCTGATACTGACCGTATGGATTTATGTGACAATGTCTGGGACTGACAGTATGGATTATGTGACAAATGTCTGATATATGACCGTAATGATGTATGTGACCAAAATGTCCTGGACTGACCGGATGGATTATGTGACAAATGTCTGGACTGACCGTATGGATTATGGACAAATGTCTAGACTGACCGTATGGATTATGTGCAAATGGCTGATACGACCGGATGGATTAAGTGAACAAAATGTCTGGGACTGGACCAGTATGGATTATGTGAACAAATGTCTGATACTGACCGTATGGATTATGTGACAAATGACTGATCTTGACCGAAGGGGATTATGTGACAAATGTCTGGGACTGACCGTATGGATTTATGTGAAAAATTTCTGGGACTGACCGTAAGGATTAATGTACCAAATGTCTGGAACTGACCGTAGGAATTAGTGACAAATGTCTGATACTGACCGTTGACGGATTATGAGACAAAGTCTATACTGACCGAATGATTATGTGACAAATGTCTGAAATTGACCTATGGTTTATGTTGACAAAGTCTGGGACTGACCGAATGATTATGTGACAAATGTCCTGGACCTGCGACCGTAAAGGATTAGTGACAATGTCTGATATTGACCGATGGATTATGTTGACAAATGTCTGATAATGACCGTATGGATATGTGACAAATGTTCTGGATCTGACCGATGGATTATTGACGAATGTCTGATTACTGACCGTATGATTATGTGACAAATGTCTATATGACCGTATGGATTATGTGACAAATGTCTGATATTGACCGTATGGCTTAATTAACGATGTCTGGAACTGACAGTATGGATTATGTGACAAATGTCTGCTATTGACTCGTAGTGGATTAAGTGACAATTTCCTGGGACTGACCGATGGAATATTTAACGAATGTTTCTGGAACTGCCATATGGGATTATGTGAACAAATTGTCTGATACTGACCGTATTGATTATTTGACAAATGTCCGTGACTGACCCGATGGATTATGTAACGAATGTCTGGAACTGACATATGGATTATGAGACAAATGTCTGATACTGACCGTATGGATTATTGAAAAACAAATTCTGGAAATGACAGTATGGATTATTGACAAATAGGGCTGAAACTGACCGTATGGATTAAGTGACAAATGTCAGGGACAGACCATATGGATTATGTGACAACTGGCTGATACTGACCGTATGATTTATGTGACAAATGTCTGGGACTGACAGTAGGATTAAGTGACAAAGTCTATACTGACCGTTGGATATATGTGACAAATGTCTGATATTTGACCGTATGGATATGTGACAAATGTCTGGGACTGACCGTATGATTATGTGGATAAATGCTCTGGACTGACCTATGGATTATGTGACAAATGTCTGGAACTGACCGTATGGAAATTATGTGACAAAAGTCTGATCCTGACCGACGGATTATGTGACAAATGTCTGATACTGACCGTAGGATTATGTGACAAATGTCAGATATTACCGTATGGATTATGTGACAATGTCTGGGACTGACCCGTATGGATTATTGACAAATGTCTGTAACTTGACCCGTATGGAAATGTGACAAATGTCTGGAACTGACCGAAGATTAGTGAACGAATGTCTGATCTGACCGTAGATTATGTGACAAAATGTTAGGAACAGACCGTATGGATTATGTGACAAATGTCTGATATTGACCGTATGGATTAGGTGACGAATGTTTTGGAACCTGACAGTAATGGATATGTGACACATGACTGATACAGACCGTATGGATATGTGACAAATTCTGGGACTGACCGTATAGATTATGTAACGAATGTCTGGAACAGACAGTATGGATTATGTGACAAATGTCTGATACTGACCGTAATGGATTTAGAGACAAAATGTCAGGGAACGACCGTAATGGATTATGAAACAAATGTCAGGAAACTGACAGTATGGATTATGTGACAAATGTCTGATACTGACCGTATGGATTAGTGTGACAAATGTCTGGGACTGACCGTAAGGATTATGTGACAAATGTCTGGGACTTGACGTATGGATTATTGACAAATGTCTGGGACTGACCGTATGGATTATGTGACACAAATGGCTGATAATGACAGTATGGATTATGTGACAAATGTCTGGGACTGACAGTATTATTATGTTATAAATGTCTGATACTGACCGTATGGGATTATCGTGACAAATGTCTGATATTGACCGTATGGATTTGTGACAAATGTCTGGGACTGACCGTATGGATTATGTGGATAAATGTCCTGGGACTTGACGTATGGATTATTGACAAAAGTCGGGAACAGACCGTATGGATTAGTGACAAATGTCTGATACTGACCGTACGATTATGTGACAAATGTCTGAATACTGACAGTATGGATTATGTGACAATGTCTGATATTGACCCGTATGGTTTATGTGATCAAATGTCTGGGACTGTACCGTATGGATTATGTGCCAAATGTCTGGAACTGACGCATGGATTATGTGACAAAAGGTCTGATACTGAGACCGTATGATATGTGACAAATGTCTGATACTGACCGTATGATTATGTGACAAATGACTGAACTGACGTATGGATTAATGTGACGAAAGTCTGATAATGACCCGTATGGATTAGTTGACAAAATGTTCTGGGACTCTTGACAGTATGGATATGTGGACAAATGTTCTGAACTGACCGTAAGGATTTATGTGACAGATGTCTGATCTTGAACCGAATGATTATGTAACAATGCATGGAACTGACAGTATGGCTTATGTGACAAATGTCCTGCTATGACCGTATGGATTAAGTGACAAATGACTGGGAACTGACCCGTATGGATTATGTAACGAATGTCTGGAACTGACAGTAAGATTATGTGGACAATGTCTGATATTGAACGTAGGGATTATATGGACAAAATGTCTGGGACTACCGTATGGAATTAAGGATGACGAATGTCTGATACTTGACCGTATGGATTAATGTGACAAATGTCAGGAACTGACCGATGGATTATTGACAAATGTTCTGATACTCGACCGTAAACGGATTTAATTGACAAATGTCTGATACTGACCGAATGGATTATGTTGACAAATGTCTGATATAGACCGAATGGATTAGTGACAAAAGTCTGGGACTTGACCGTATGGATTCGTACAAATGTCTTGAACTGACCCGTAATGGATTATGTGACCAAATGTCCCTGATATTGACCGTCAGGATTATGTTACCCAATGTCTGATACTGACCGTATGATTATTGTGACAAATGTCTGGAACTGACCGTATTGGATTATGTGGACGAATGTCCTGATACTGACCCGAATGGATTATGTGGACAAAATGCTGATATTGACCGTATGGATTATGTAACGAATGTCTGGAACAGGACATGTATGGAAATATGTGACAAATTCTGCTATTCCCGTATGGATTATGTGACAAATGTCTGGGACTGACCGTATGGAATTATGTTAACGAATGTCTGGAACTGAACAGTATGGATTATGTGAACAATGTCAGATACACCTATGATTATTGACAAATGTCAGGAACTGACCGTATGGATTATGTGACAAAATGTCTGATATTGAACCGTAAGGATTATGTGACGAATGTCTGGAACTGACAGTATGGATAATGTGACCAAATGTCTGATTCAGACCGTAATGGATTATGTGCAAATGTCTGGGACTGACCGTAATGGATATGTAACGAATGTCGGAACCTGACATATGGATTATGTGACAATGTCTGAGTACTGACCGTAAATGGATTATGTGACAAAATGTCTGGGACTTGACATAGATTATGTGACAAATGTCTGATCTGACCGTAAGGATTCATGAGACAACTGTCTGGGACTGAACCGTATGGATTAATGTAACAAATGGCGATACTGACCGTATGGATTATGTGACAAATGTCTGGCTTCGACCGTATGGATTATGTGACAAATGGTCTGGAACTGACCGTATGGATTATGTGAACACATGTCCTGATATTGACACCGTATGGATTAATGTGACAAATGTCTGATACTGACCGTATGGATTTGTGACAAAATGTCTGGAACTGAACCGAATGGATTATGTGACAATGTCTGATACTGACCGTGATGGATATGTGACAAATGTCATGAACTACGTATTGATTAATGTGACAATGTCTGATATTGACCGTATTGAATTATGTGACGAATTTTGAACTGACCAGTATGGATTATTGTGACAAATGTCTGATACTGACCGTAAGGATTATGTAACACAATGTCTGGGCCTCTAGACGTCATAGATTATGTAACGAATTCTGGAACTGACAGTATGGATTAGTGACAAATGTCTGATACTGACCGTATGGATTATGTGACAAATGGTCTGGGGACTGACGCGAATGGATTGAAA
Source organism: Conchocele bisecta (assembly GCA_029237695.1). Lineage (NCBI taxonomy): Eukaryota > Metazoa > Mollusca > Bivalvia > Lucinida > Thyasiridae > Conchocele > Conchocele bisecta. The sequence goes on from CM055268.1 coordinate 88,533,079, forward strand.
CAAATGTCCTGGAACTGACAGTAAGGATATGTGACAATGTCTGGAACAGACCGTAAGGATTATGTGACGAATGTCTGATAATGACCGTATGGATTTTTGACAATGTCCTGATCTTGACCGTCATGGATAATGTGACAAATGTCTGATATTGACCGTATGGATTATGTAAGAAGTCTGGAAACTGACAGTATGGATTGTGAACAAATGTCTGCTATTGAACCGTAATGGATTATGTGACAAATGTCTGGGACTGAACCGTATGGATTAATTGTAACGAATGTCTGGAACTGACAGTATGGATTAATTGACAAATGTCTGATACTGACCGTATGATTATGTGACAAATGTCTGGGAACTGCCAGTAAATGGATTATGTGACAAATGCTGATAATGACCGTATGGATTATTGACAAATGTCTGGGACTGACCGTAGGATAATGTGACGAATGTTCTGAATACTGACCGATGGATTTATGTGACAAATTTTCAGATACTGACAGTATGGATTAGTGACAAATGTCTGGACTGACAGTATGGATTATGTGACAAATGTCTGATATTGACCGTATGGGAATTAATGTGACAAATGTCTAGGGACTGACCGTATGATTATGTGACGAATGTCTGATACTGACCGAATGGATTATGTGACAATGTCTGGAACTAACCAAATGGATATGTGACAAATGTCTGATACTGACCGTATCCGGATTATGTGGACAAATGTCAGATACTGAACCGTAAGGATAATGTGACAAATGTCCAGATATTGACCGTAGGATTAATGTGACAAAAGTCTGGACTGACGTATGATTATGTGAAAAATGTCGAACTGACCGTATGGGATTATGCTGACAAATGTCTGATATTGACCGAATGGATTATGTGACAAATGTCTGAACTGACCGTATGGATTATGTGACAAATTCTGAACAGACCGTATGGAATATGTGACGAATTCTGATACTGACCTAGGGATTATGTGACAAATGTCTGATATTGACCTATGGATTATGTAACGAATGCTGTCTGGTAACTGACAGTATGGATTAATGGTGACCAAATGTCTGCTATTGACGTAAGGATTAAGTACCAATGTCTGGGACTGACCGTGATGGATATGTAACGAATGTCTGGGAAACTGACAGTGATGGATTAATGTGACAAATGTCTGATACTGACCGAATGATTATGTGACAAAAGTCAGGAACAGACCGTATGATTATGTGACAAATGTCTGATATTGACCGTATGGATTTATGTGACGAATGTCTGGTACTGACATAAGGATTAGTGACAAATTGTCTGATACTGACCGATGGATTATGTACAAATGTCCAGGGACTTACCGTAAGGAGTATGAAAACGAATGTCTGGCACTGACAGTAGGATTAATGTGACAAATGTCTGAACTGACCGTATGGATTAGGTGACCAAAATGTCCTGGAACTGACAGTATGGATTATGTGACATATGTCTGATACTTACCGTATGGATTAGTGACAAAATGTCTGGGACGAACCGTATGGATTATGTGACAAATGGCTGTACAGTGCAGTCTCCGTTTTTGTTCCAACCGAAGACAACACTTGCAAACTCAACGCAAACGACAACGCGAACGCAACGGTTTGCTGTAGCGTTGTATACGTTGTTTACGTACTATAATACGGTTCGTACACGTGTAATACACATTGTCAAACAGTTTAGTTTAAAAGCGTTGCATACGTTGTTTAAACGTATAATACGGTTCGTACACGTGTAATACACATTTTCAAACCGTTTAGTTTTAAAGCGTGTAATACGTTTAGCTTCAAGGCGTATAACACGCTTTGGCGTATAATTATGTAGCGAGGTGAAAGAGTTGAAACGTGTACAACGCTTTACCTGGAAGCGTGTAGCTATATGAAAGCGTTGAAACGTGTACAACGGTTACACGTTTTAACGCAAATACCTGTTCGGCCCCGATCGCTTCGAGGCGTCCTTGTTTCGTCCCTTTTAAAATATCGCGAATACATACTCTCAGATCGAGTTCAAAGTACATCGGCGGTGTGATTTAGCACTTCAATTGATCCCTAATCCCTGATGGACTAATGAGTCACGCTTTTAAACACGACAGATGTACCTTGTCGTTTATCAAAATGTTTGAGAATTGTAGATCACGTGAGCCGGCTCATCAGGATCTGCGGCATTCCTATGTACATGTACACAAAAATGACGCCTAATACAGCTAATGTAACAGTTCCTAACTTAATATGGAATAGCCCGGGCCGATCATTCCGTATGTGTCAGTTAATTGGGGGTTAAATATTACGAACACAGATAAACACAGTGCATGGTTCTTTATTTTATTTTAACATCATCAGAAATGGCGAGTCTAGGAACTCTCGTATTATCTTTACGCTGAAGCCAGTCTATTTCAGTCACTAATCCGCTATACACCTGTCCCAGCGTGTGTTAAGATTAATCGATATTTGGAGAAACTGAATACACAGCAAGCTGCACACTGGTTTAACACGGATATGGCCCGCGGATATGTGTCATAAATTACTTGGTGGTCAAAACCGGTAAATTTACAAGGTTTATAGCGAAATAGCAGCCGACTGGCAATTTTCTCGGACCGAATTTTAAGACTAGTTTTCAAATCTCAATCGGTCTGAGAGTTCAAAAATCGGTCCAGAACCGGAAAACTGAAAATGTTAGAAGCCCTGCAGTGTGTCTAGAAGTATATACAACTCGAAGAACGATCAGAGCATGCGCATTCTACGCGATACAGGTTGGCATACCAAAACGTGTAATGCGTTAAAACCCGTGGAAACGTGTTATACGTATTAACACGGTTTCATCTGTACGGTGCTGTGTACATGTAGATGCGTGTAATCGTTCGTCAAAGAAAGCGTTAAATCGTTTAAACGGTTTTACCTTTAGCGTTGTATACGTTTAACAAACCGTTGTACACGGATTACGCTTTTGAAAATCAATACGTTGTTTACACGTGTATACGTTTACAACCGTTGTACACGGATTACACGCTTTTGAAACTCAATGCGTTGAACACGGTTTGTTCGACTTTCGCGCATGCGCAAGAGTGGGGAAACGCAACGCATGGCCGAAAACGTATTACACGTAGACGACACACGGTTTGAAACGCAACTAACGGAAACTCCACGGATACGCAACGCACAACACTTTGTACACGTATAAACCCGGAACATTTTGACAGAAACAACTGTACTGACCGTATGGATTATGTGACAAATGTCTGGGACTGACAGTATGGATTATGTGACAAATATCTGATACTGACCGTATGGATTATGTGACAAATGTCTGATATTGACCGTATGGATTATGTGACAAATGTCTGGGACTGACCGTATGGATTATGTGATAAATGTCTGGGACTGACCATATGGATTATGTGACAAATGTCTGGAACTGAACGTATGGATTATGTGACAAATGTCTGATACTGACCGTACGGATTATGTGACAAATGTCTGATACTGACCGTATGGATTATGTGACAAATGTCTGATATTGACCGTATGGATTATGTGACAAATGTCTGGGACTGACCGTATGGATTATGTGACAAATGTCTGATATTGACCATATGAATTATGTGACAAATGTCTGATATTGACCATATGAATTATGTGACAAATGTCTGATACTGACCGTATGGATTATGTGACAAATGTCAGGAACTGACCGTATGGATTATGTGACAAATGTCTGATATTGACCGTATGGATTATGTGACAAATGTCTGATATTGACCGTATGGATTATGTGACAAATGTCTGGGACTGACCGTATGGATTATGTGATAAATGTCTGGGACTGACCATATGGATTATGTGACAAATGTCTGGAACTGAACGTATGGATTATGTGACAAATGTCTGATACTGACCGTACGGATTATGTGACAAATGTCTGATACTGACCGTATGGATTATGTGACAAATGTCTGATATTGACCGTATGGATTATGTGACAAATGTCTGGGACTGACCGTATGGATTATGTGACAAATGTCTGGAACTGACCGTATGGATTATGTGACAAATGTCTGATATTGACCATATGGATTATGTGACAAATGTCTGATACTGACCGTATGGATTATGTGACAAATGTCAGGAACTGACCGTATGGATTATGTGACAAATATCTGATATTGACCGTATGGATTATGTGACGAATGTTTGGAACTGACAGTATGGATTATGTAACAAATGTCTGATACTGACCGTATGGATTATGTGACAAATGTCTGGGACTGACCGTATGGATTATGTAACGAATGTCTGGAACTGACAGTATGGATTATGTGACAAATGTCTGATACTGACCGTATGGATTATGTGACAAATGTCTGGGACTGACCATATGGATTATGTAACGAATGTCTGGAACTGACAGTATGGATTATGTGACAAATGTCTGATACTGACCGCATGGATTATGTGACAAATGTCTGGGACTGACCGTATGGATTATGTAACGAATGTCTGGAACTGACAGTATGGATTATGTGACAAATGTCTGATACTGACCATATGGATTATGTGACAAATGTCTGGGACTGACAGTATGGATTATGTGACAAATGTCTGATATTGACCGTATGGATTATGTGACAAATGTCTGGGACTGACCGTATGGATTATGTGACAAATGTCTGGGACTGACCGTATGGATTATGTGACAAATGTCTGGGACTGACCGTATGGATTATGTGACAAATGGCTGATATTGACAGTATGGATTATGTGACAAATGTCTGGGACTGACAGTATGGATTATGTGACAAATGTCTGATACTGACCGTATGGATTATGTGACAAATGTCTGATATTGACCGTATGGATTATGTGACAAATGTCTGGGACTGACCGTATGGATTATGTGATAAATGTCTGGGACTGACCGTATGGATTATGTGACAAATGTCTGGAACTGACCGTATGGATTATGTGACAAATGTCTGATACTGACCGTACGGATTATGTGACAAATGTCTGATACTGACCGTATGGATTATGTGACAAATGTCTGATATTGACCGTATGGTTTATGTGACAAATGTCTGGGACTGACCGTATGGATTATGTGACAAATGTCTGGAACTGACCGCATGGATTATGTGACAAATGTCTGATATTGACCGTATGGATTATGTGACAAATGTCTGATACTGACCGTATGGATTATGTGACAAATGTCTGGAACTGACCGTATGGATTATGTGACGAAATGACCGTATGGATTATGTGACAAATGTCTGATATTGACCGTATGGATTATGTAACGAATGTCTGGAACTGACAGTATGGATTATGTGACAAATGTCTGCTATTGACCGTATGGATTATGTGACAAATGTCTGGGACTGACCGTATGGATTATGTAACGAATGTCTGGAACTGACAGTATGGATTATGTGACAAATGTCTGATACTGACCGTATGGATTATGTGACAAATGTCTGGGACTGACAGTATGGATTATGTGACAAATGTCCGATTTTGACCGTATGGATTATGTGACAAATGTCTGGGACTGACCGTATGGATTATGTGACAAATGTCTGGTACTGACCGTATGGATTATGTGACAAATGTCTGGGACTGACCGTATGGATTATGTGACAAATGGCTGATACTGACCGTATGGATTATGTGACAAATGTCTGGGACTGACAGTATGGATTATGTGACAAATGTCTGATACTGACCGTATGGATTATGTGACAAATGTCTGATATTGACCGTATGGATTATGTGACAAATGTCTGGGACTGACCGTATGGATTATGTGATAAATGTCTGGGACTGACCGTATGGATTATGTGACAAATGTCTGGAACTGACCGTATGGATTATGTGACAAATGTCTGATACTGACCGTACGGATTATGTGACAAATGTCTGATACTGACCGTATGGATTATGTGACAAATGTCTGATATTGACCGTATGGATTATGTGACAAATGTCTGATACTGACCGTATGGATTATGTGACAAATGTCTGGAACTGACCGTATGGATTATGTGACGAATGTCTGATACTGACCGTATGGATTATGTGACAAATGTCAGGAACTGACCGTATGGATTATGTGACAAATGTCTGATATTGACCGTATGGATTATGTGACGAATGTCTGGAACTGACAGTATGGATTATGTGACAAATGTCTGATACTGACCATATGGATTATGTGACAAATGTCTGGGACTGACCGTATGGATTATGTAACGAATGTCTGGAACTGACAGTATGGATTATGTGACAAATTTCTGATACTGACCGTATGGATTATGTGACAAATGTCTGGGACTGACCGTATGGATTATGTAACGAATGTCTGGAACTGACAGTATGGATTATGTGACAAATGTCTGATACTGACCGTATGGATTATGTGAAAAATGTCTGGGACTGACAGTATGGATTATGTGACAAATGTCTGATATTGACCGTATGGATTATGTGACAAATGTCTGGGACTGACCGTATGGATTATGTGACAAATGTCTGGGACTGACCGTATAGATTATGTGACAAATGTCTGATACTGACCGTATGGATTATGTGACAAATGTCTGGGACTGACCGTATGGATTATGTGACAAATGTCTGATACTGACCGTATGGATTATGTGACAAATGTCTGATATTGACCGTATGGATTATGTGACAAATGTCTGGGACTGATCGTATGGATTATGTGACAAATGTCTGGAACTGACCGTATGGATTATGTGACAAATGTCTGATACTGACCGTATGGATTATGTGACAAATGTCTGGGACTGACAGTATGGATTATGTGACAAATGTCTGATACTGACCGTATGGATTATGTGACAAATGTCTGATATTGACCGTATGGATTATGTGACAAATGTCTGGGACTGACCGTATGGATTATGTGACAAATGTCTGGAACTGACCGTATGGATTATGTGACAAATGTCTGATATTGACCGTATGGATTATGTGACAAATGTCTGATACTGACCGTATGGATTATGTGACAAATGTCTGGAACTGACCGTATGGATTATGTGACGAATGTCTGATACTGACCGTATGGATTATGTGACAAATGTCAGGAACTGACCGTATGGATTATGTGACAAATGTGTGATATTGACCGTATGGATTATGTGACGAATGTCTGGAACTGACAGTATGGATTATGTGACAAATGTCTGATACTGACCGTATGGATTATGTGACAAATATCTGGGACTGACCGTATGGATTATGTGACAAATGTCTGGAACTGACCGTATGGATTATGTGACAAATGTCTGGGACTGACTGTATGGATTATGTGACAAATGTCTGGAACTGACCGTATGGATTATGTGACAAATATCTGATACTGACCGTATGGATTATGTGACAAATGTCTGATATTGACCATATCGATTATGTGACAAATGTCTGATACTGACCGTATGGATTATGTGACAAATGTCTGATACTGACCGTATGGATTATGCGACATATGTCTGGGACTGACCGTATGGATTATGTGACAAATGTCTGATACTGACTGTATGGATTATGCGACACATGTCTGGGACTGACCGTATGGATTATGTGACAAATGTCTGATACTGACCGTATGGATTATGTGACAAATGTCTGATACACTTCAGCTACATTATAACGCGGTGGGTGGGGTCCAAGATTTCAAACCGCGATCGAATCCGACCGCGTTATAAAATTTCGGGACATACACGGGTACTGGTACTGCACGGGTTACTGGTATCATCCGCATTTCGGTTACCAACTATTGCCGAAATTCCATTAGCAACGGACCCATACTAGATGGCCGCGGCCTGCATGTCGCGCCTTGTGGCGAGGCATGGACACTAAAAAAAAAGATATAGTATAACGAAAAACTTAACCAAAAAACTTAACCAAAAACTTTAACCGAAAAAACTTAACCAAAAAACTTAACCAAAACTTTAACCAAAAAACTTAACCAAAAACTTCAAAGTAATTTGACCTTGACATTGGGCACAGGGGCCGCACGGGAGTGGGGTAGAATTGAAAATACAGATGATGATAAACACCCATTTGAAGTTTCAAGGTAATGGGCAAAGCAGTTGCAGCGATATAGTATAACGAAAAACTTTAACCAAAAATCTTAACCAAAAAAACTTAACCAAAAACTTTTAACCAAAAAACTTAACCAAAAAACTTCAAAGTAATGACCTTGACATTGGGCACAGGGGCCAAAACACGGGAGGTCGAGAAGAAAATATAGATGATGATAAACACCATGTGAATTTCAAGGTAATGGGCAAAGCAGTTAGCAGAGATCCAAAAATTACGAACCAAAAATTTTAAAACCAGTTGGGGGGGGGGCAAGAAAATATATATGATAACCCGAAAAACTTTAACCAAAAAACTTAACCAAAAAACTTAACTTAACCAAAAACTTTAACCAAAGAACTCAACCAAAAAACTTAACCAAACAACTTAACCAAAAACTTTAAAACCGGACACACGTAACGTACGTACGTACGCCTAAAGTGCGACTATATGCCGCTCGCAAGCTCCGCAAGCGCGCGACAAAAACTTAACCAAAAACTTTAACCAAAAAACTTAACCAAAAACTTCAAAGTAATTTGACCTTGACATTGGGCACAGGGGCCGCACGGAAGGGGGGTAGAATGAAAATATAGATGATGATAAACACCCATGTGAAGTTTCAAGGTAATGGGCAAAGCAGTTGCAGAGATATAGTATAACAAAAAACTTTAACCAAAAAACTTAACCAAAAACTTCAAAGTAATTTGACCTTGACATTGGGCACAGGGGCCGCACGGGGGAGGGGGGTAGAATGAAGTATAGATGATGATAAAAACACCCATGTGAAGTTTCAAGGTAATGGGCAGAGCAGTTGCAGAGATATAGTATAACGAAAAACTTTAACCAAAAAACTTAACCAAAAAACTTTAACCAAAAAACTTAACCAAAAACTTCAAAGTAATTTGACCTTGACATTGGGCACAGGGGCCGCACGGGAGGGGGTAGAATGAAAATATAGATGATGATAAACACCCATGTGAAGTTTCAAGGTAATGGGCAAAGCAGTTGCAGAGATATAGTATAACAAAAAACTTTAACCAAAAAATTTAACCAAAAAACTTAACCAAAAACTTTAACCAAAGAACTCAACCAAAAACTTTAACCAAAAAACTTAACCAAACAACTAAACCAAAAACTTTAACCGGACACACGTACGTACGTTACGTACGTACGCCAAAGTGCTGACTATATCGCGCTTTCCGCAAGCAGGCGCGACAATAAAATTATGTCATTTGAACAGAAGTTAAAGTAATTATTAATAATGCCTATGACATACAAACTTGTATTAATGTATTAAACATATGAGTTATTTATAAAATCATGCTTATTACATTGTATAGTGCTCGCGATAGACAGACGCTTATTACAATGTATACTACTCGCGATCAACAGGCGCTTAAAAGGATTAATTGATAATAAATAATGCCTATGGTCACGTGTCCTGCCTATTCATGCGGACGATTAGCTGTTGATACGTGCATAATCTCAGGATGTGGGGTCACGTGATCTATTGTTTACGCTGCAACAGTCATATTGATGAATGAAATTTACGATTTAAGCGAGATTGCCGTGGGCTGCAGTGTAAACAATAGACCACGTGATCCCATACCCAGATAATGCTGAAACACCAGTCTATTTATAGAACGCTAAATATTACACATGGGAGTAAAGAAAAAGAAAGGCGATCGAACACGCAACCATTTATTAGCGACAATTATGTGTTACATTGACATTACTTGGTGACAAAAAGCAGTACATTTACGTGACTGGAGAAATGGTGCTCATGGGATTTGTGACCAGTGTAGCTTCTGATCAGGCGTTACATTGGTCGGCATGCTCCTTTGATACGACCATTACTTCGCGAATACATGTCAATTGGGATTAAGGTAATTAAATTGATTAATAAATATGCCTATTAACATGATTACCTGATTAAAGGTATTACATTTGCTAACATACTAATAATAATCCTTTCATGGACATTGAACTTTGTTGTTTGATGACTACTACGATGACTACGACGTCCGACAATTTTTTTAAATTTATTTTTGTTTTTTCTCCATTTTTCTCGATTTAAAAAAAAAAAAAATTGCATGATGTGAATTCTCCATTTAAAATAATTCCATAGAATCCAACCGCTTTTCGCCACAGTGACCACCTACTGTGTGAAGCTATAAAACTGACCATTAAGAGATAACGACTGCAGCAAAACCACTGACCACTGATTTATTACCCAACACCCAGCAACCACTTTTCAGGGACTACTTTCCTTGTCTACACATCTCAAGATACCATCTGGCAACTGATAGTGGCATTGTGTAGTAACACCATTTAGCTACATGTGTAAGGTCAGGTCAGATATAGCAAATTATCCATTCCGATTCTATAGGATAAGCCAGATTCATAGTTTGACCATTTGGCAATGGGAAAACTAGCATACACATCAGACTTCACAAAGATGGCAGTTCTTGGTTTAGTTTATATGTAATAAAATCGGGTCCAATTTCCTAACCCTCTCAACACTACAGACCTGTATATCTGGGTGTACAGACATAATCCCCCCCGGACATAAAAAGTATTTTAATTCATTTGTTTAATTTGGATAATCATATAACAATTACCATTGGCGAGAGTATCAGATTTTAGCTGGACGTGGGACCCGTTTTTCATCTGTCACTGGTGTATAAATAAAATTCCTTATATATAAATGTGCTGTATGTCAGATACATGTATGGGCTATTAGTAAAGATAAGACAACAAATTAACTACTTTCTTTGTAATATGTATTGTAGGCTTGTAGCCTGATTTTAGGTTGATAGAATAAAACGGGGTTCGGCATATATGTAAATGTTTCGTAAACAAATTATTATGCACGTTAATAAAGACATAAAACTAGACACAACTTATGTGCTTTATTAAATCCTGCAAGGGGGGATTATGTCCGGGGGGGATTATGTCCGGGGGAGGGATTATGTCCGGGGGGGATTATGTCCTGGGGGACTTTGTCCTCCCTGGTTAAAAATAAGCAGGGGGGGATTATGTCCAGGGGAGGATTATGTCCTACACTCGTATATCTGTGTTCACAAACAGAGTAGAACCAGATGTAACAAGTTGGCTCATCATGCTCATCAGGATCTGCGTTGTTTGTGATAATTTTGATAATTGCTCGGATTTTTTTTTCTTCTGATTTTTTAAAAACACACCTATACTGATGAATGGACATCTATAAATAAACATAAAATAGTCCATGCGAGGGTAACGAGCCGGCTCATCTGGATCTACACTGTTGGTGAAAACAGGTATACAGGTCTGTAGTGGAAGGGTGAAAACAGGTATACAGGTCTGTAGTGGAAGGGTGAAAACAGGTATACAGGTCTGTAGTGGAAGGGTTAACTGTCACAGCTATTTCCGGGGCAAGTGGATGTGGGAGGGGGATGTCCGGTGGGTGACATTGACTGAAACATTAGGTCATTACTGACTGGTGACTATTCAGAAGCAGTGCTGCACATGGGTGTACATGTACATGTATATGGCAATTTAACTCGTTCACCCATAAGTAACTGATATAAACTGATCCATGATAACTTTCCGACCAATCATATTGTCAGAAAATTATTTTCAGACCAATCCATTTATAAAAAGGGGTGCTTTTTTACTAAAATATTAAAATAACTTGCCCGTTACGAGCCGGCTCATCTGGAACTTAGTAACACTTTTGCCAATCCAATAGCTGGGATTTTTTTTAAAACCCGGCCAAAAATAGAGGGGGGGTGGTCATTATTTTGGGGGGTCAATATTCTATGTTACACCGGTAAATGTATGACATCTAAACACATGACAGAAACAATGACAAGTAGACTGAATGGTAGTTGATTTATTATAGTAATTTTGTGCAAACGTTGAATAACATAAACTGCTACATTTGATTACATACATTCATCCTTGGAGGTAGATATATATATTTCGAAATTGTGCGAGTCTATTGGCGTGTCCGAAAATCCTGTTTAGGGTGTATTAAAAAAAAAACACCTATCTATGCATGCAAGTCATTTGGAAATGAATGAGAAATGAACACGTGTTTGCAGGAACAAAGGTCTGCAAGTCAGCACCAAATCACACATGGGTGGAAAGGTGTTGCGTAGGAAAAATAGTTCCGCTTCCACAATGTGTTTATACCTTTGAACAACATCTTATTGGGCATACATGTGCAATTGAATAACAAATTAACTAAATATACAAATGTACGTACATCCATGAGCCCATGTATTGAAGTATATCATTTTTATGAAACTTGTATGACTATTTCCTTTGTGTAATAGTCTACATGTATTCCTACGCATATGCATGGCATTGCATGCAATGCACTAGAACCAAATTAATTAAATTAATTAATTTAATTTGTTCATTTATGGACGAATTTCAAAATAAAAAAAAATGCCATTGCCTATCTTTTCATACAAATACATGTATGATAACTACGGTATTTTTACATTCGTCGATTTTATTGTTCTTTTTTAGAAAATAGGCTGAGTTGCCAGCCAGTCCTTAATTACCTCAGATTGCTATCAGTAACTTCTTTGAAGTTGAAATCAATACATCTGGTATCTCAGAAAATCCTCCAGACTCACCACATGGGGTGATGGCAATTCGCTATGACTGAACCCCATATCCTCTATACAAAGTGGGGTTCAAGCTTAAATGCAACATTCACGGCATGGGGATCCACGAGAGACCCGCGTTATAATGGAGATCGCGCTATACGCGACCGCGTTATAATGGAGCTGCAGTGTACTGACCGTATGGATTATGCGACACATGTCTGGGACTGACCGTATGGATTATGTGACAAATGTCTGATACTGACCGTATGGATTATGTGACAAATGTCTGATATTGACCGTATGGATTATGTGACAAATGTCTGATACTGACCGTTATGTAACACATGTCTGGGACTGACTGTATGGATTATGCGACACCTGTCTGGGACTGACCGTATGGGTTTGTGGCAGACCTTGTTGTCAGGTAGGGGCTTGCTGCTGGACCAGACCACATCCCCGGGAAAGGTGAAGGTCACGCCACAATGCCGCACCAACACCTGAAGGGTAGGTAGTGTATACAGACCATCTTACATTATTTAATACGATGTATGTGACATCCATTTGAGATATCAATCATTATTTCACTTACAACAGCAATGTGACATCCATTTGAGAAATCATGGAATTATACGTTACTTCCAACAGTTAAGTGACATCTTTTTCAGAGTTCAAATAACACTTAAATGGATGTCAGTTAAATGTAGTTGTCAGAAGTGAATTAATTCCTTGATAAGGCCGTAGGTCGAAATGTTGGGAGTAGTGTGAGAGTGCTTTATCCAGCATCAAGTGTGGCTGTGACTGGAGAAATTGGACTTTATATTGGATTTCCAACCAGTGTAGCTCCTGATCAAATAGAGCACTCTTGTAGCATGATAACGATATATACAAATATTGCTTGTCAGAAGCATGACGGGTGTTTCATTGATGGAATGGCGAACAGTGCAGATCCTGATCACACTGTGCGGATGCACAGGCTGATCTGGATGTACACTGGTCGCAAAACCCATAAGCCCTATTTCTCCCGTCAGTCACATGTATGGAAATAGTCAGGGAAAATATTATCAACTCACAAAATAAGAACAGTACTGAGTATTTTCTGAGAATATTTCCAGCCATTACCTCTATGGACTCCATGTAATACTTGGCTGGGATCTGAAGCTCCAACAATAGATTCACATCTGAAAATGGACATACCCATATATGTGGCTGTGACTGGAGAAATAGGGCTTATGGAATTTGTGATCAGTGTAGCTCCTGATCAAATAGCACACGCCCGTAGTGATAACGACCTATTTCGCTTGTTATACGCACGACTGGCGATTCATTGATGGAATGGCGAACAGTGCAGATCCTGATCAGACTGTGCGAATGCACAGGCTGATCTGGATCTACACTGGTCGCAAAACGCAGAAGCCCCATTTCTGCGCAGTCACAGCCACATATGAGACAAGACATGTGATTTTGTACCTAAGAAGATGTGCGATTTTTCATGAAAAATATTTACTGAAACAGGGAAATTTTCTGTAAATGACGTCGAAAGTGGACAAGATTTTCATCTTCTTGTGTACAAAATCACTTGGCTTGACTTATATGTAGATTGTATGTTGTAACTGCAGAAATCACATAAACATTCAATTAAATTGTTGCCTCCAAATTTGGAGATATTCTCAATAGACATATACTGGTCTTTAGGAACCTTCAACGTCTTCGCTACATAGCAAACGTAATATTTCAGTTGTGGCAAATGCTCAGAATCATATACTCATATATAATTTTTAGTTGGAAGTATTAACCCGTTAGAGACGGGAAACATTATAGCACTATGAAACCTTTGAGAAAAAAATCCCCATTTTCTTTATTTTATCTCGAAAGAATAATTATGTTGTTACCACTCATTTGAAAAATCTCGCCGAGACGGTGTTCATACGAGTGGTAAAAACCTATACATGTACGATATGAAATAAACAGATTTATTTTTCATCTTAAAAGTATAATATGTTGTTACCCCTTATTTAAACTGTCTCGATGAGTTGTAACAACACATACCTTTATAGAGAAATAAACAAATTAATGAGATTTTTTTCCTAACAAATCCCTATTTTCTTTATTTCATCTCAAAACTATATGTTGTTACCACTCATTTGAACCGTCTCGATGAGACGGTTCAAATGAGTGGTAACAATATATACCTTTATGAAGAAATAAACAAAATAATCAGATTTTTTCAACAGAAAGCATACCATAAGCTTCAATGGGCTATTAAATCAGTTATGTTTTCATATCAACAGTATTACCTTCAGCAGCTATCTGCTCTGGGTGTTCCTGGAAAGCCTTAGTGATTGTTGCTAGGGCTCGACCCTTCTCCCCGAGTTCGTGGTAACTCTGCAGAGAGAAAGTGAATGGGTTTAACGTCCCAGCAACAGCTAAGGTCATATAGAGACAGTTTAAAAGTCTCATACGTCAGACCAGTAGGATGGAAATACTAGGTTAGCATTTTTCACGCCTAGGGTGAAGATTGAACTCACAGCCTCCATTATTGAAGTAAAATGGCATATCCCCTAGGCCGCAGCCCCTCAATTTTTCAATCGATTTTCACGTCATTTCATCCACAACATCATATCAGATACGCCATGTGATTTTGTACCTTCAGACATCTGCGTAATTTCATTAAATACGTTTACAAAAGTTTCAATATTTTCCGTAAATGGCATCAAAAGTTCACAAAATTCTCAGAGTACAAGCGGAATATAAGTCCGCATGTACTATGAAACTTTTGACTTTATTTATTAAAAAAAATTTGTGACTGCAGATTTGAGGCTTATGGGATTTTAGAAATGAGCCTTCTTTTTATTTCACGAAGATCTGTCAAAATAATTACGTTATTTCAATAAAACTGCCACGGACGGAATTTGCCATACAGATTTCCGTCTGGTTGGCAAACAAGAATTCCGCCACGGAAGCGGTGTCGCGCCTGCCGAGGCATTTGACCGTAACATGATCATGGGCATGT
Organism: Conchocele bisecta; assembly: GCA_029237695.1. Classification (NCBI taxonomy): domain Eukaryota; kingdom Metazoa; phylum Mollusca; class Bivalvia; order Lucinida; family Thyasiridae; genus Conchocele; species Conchocele bisecta. The sequence continues at coordinate 88,548,816 of CM055268.1, forward strand.
GCTAATGTAAGCATCACAAAAACCGTCGGAGAAGTGCATGCTTAAAACACGAAAAAGGTCAAGATTGAAGAAATGTTTTGTCATAAAAAAATTGCTATGTGTTTCCACAACCGTGTAAAGGTAAAAAAGGTCAAGGTCATGTTAATGGCTGCATGAGTGTGTTCCAAAATGCTCACATGTATCAAATGTCCAAATATTGAAGCAATCCATCAAGTAATATTAATGTTATACAATGATGAAGAAACTTGTGAAAACTTTTTGCCACGAGTGTGTTCCAAATGCTCACACATATCAAGTGTCCAAATATTGAAGCAATCTGTCAAGTAATATTAAAGTTATATCATGATGAAGAAACTTGTACAAACTTTTTGACGCCATGAAATTGACCGCATGAAATGAACCTGTAGAAGAGAAAAAGGTCAAGTCATGTTAATGGCGGCATGAGTGTGTTCCAAATGCTCACATGTATCGAGTGTCCGAATATTGAAGCAATCCGTCAAGTAATATTTAAGTTATACCATGATGACGAAGCTTGAACAAACTTTTTGACATTTCGGACGAAGACGTCGACGGAAAAAGCGGCCTTCTGCTATTAAAGGCAGGAGCGACAAAAACTGGACACATTTCATTTCCGACTCAAATGTTTCAAAAACAATAGTGAAATCACAATAAACAACCTGGGGCCCGTTTCACTAAACTTCTGACGATAAAAATGGCTGCACAAAGATAGTTAGTAATTTGCATCTCACATTAAAGTGGCTAACTACCTTTACCATTTTGCACATACATACACGCATCATTACATGTGAATCAGGCATGGGAGTGGAACACTATCCACAATCCTGAAAATTTATTTGAGCAGCGGATAGCGCTGCGATTTGCTAGGGGGGTCTGGGGCATGCCCCCACCCCACCACCCCCCCCCCCCTAATTTTTTTTTGATTCTAGATGCTCTGTGCTTCATTCTGAGGTATATTTAGCATTAAACAGATCACATTTTCCCCTGAAAAAATATGCCATAATTAGGAAAAATTGGCAACATAATCCATTTCAATTTAAAACTAGAAATGGACGCTTGTCGACAAGCGCATGTGTATCCCCCTCCCCAGATACACAAGTAGTTTGAAAAAAGGGTGTTCAAGTTATGCTCCGGAGACAAAATCAGTGACGGAAAAACAAAGGGAGATAACTAAAGAATTAGTGATGCAAGAGTTGTCATTCTTGCGGGACACACCTTTAGGGTCGTGGTCTATGCATGTGTGAAGTTTCATGAAAATATTCCAAAGGGTGTTCGAGTTATGCTCCAGACACGAAATCAGTGCACGAAACAACAAAGGGAGATAACTAAGAAATTAACGATGCAAGAGTTGTCATTCTTACGTGCGACACACTTTCCTTTGGGTCGTCTTCTAGCATGTGTGAAGTTTAATAAACTAGAAATGTGTTCATAGAACACGGATGTCCCACATATCGCTTTGATAATAAATGAGGCCAAATTGCAAGTCAAAATTTTCTTTTACCTGAGCGTTAAAGTTTTTGAAGCACCAAGTATGTGACCTTGACCCTGGGCTTGGCGGGGGGGGGGCAGGACAAACGTGGATTTGGCACAGGGCGGTAGAGGACCATTAGAGCAATGCATATATGAAATATGAAGCTGATCGTGAAAGAAAACAGAAATTATAAGATATTTACCTGAGCGTTAAAGTTTTTGAAGCACTAAGTATATGATGTTAACCCTGGGCTTGGCGGGGGCGGGACGAACGTGGATTTGGCACAGGGCGGTAGAGGACCATTAGAGCAACGCATATATGAAATATGAAGTTGATCCGTGAATGGAAAGAAAAATTATAAGATATTTACCTGAGCATTAAAGTTTTTGAAGCACCAAGTATGTGACCTTGACCCTGGGATTGGCGGGGGCAGGACGAACGTGGATTTGGCACAGGGCGGTAGAGGACCATTAGAGCAATGCGTATATGAAATATGAAGATGATCCATGAAAGAAAACAGAAATTATAAGATATTTACCCGAGCGTTAAAGTTTTTGAAGCACTAAGTATGTGACCTTGACCCTGGGCTTGGCGGGGGCAGGACGAACGTGGATTTGGCACAGGGCGGTAGACGACCATTAGAGCAACGCGTATATGAAATATGAAGTTGATCCGTGAATGGAAATAAAAATTATAAGATATTTACCTGAGCGTTAAAGTTTTTGAAGCACTAAGTATGTGACCTTGACCCTGGGCTTGGCGGGGGCAGGACGAACGTGGATTTGGCACAGGGCGGTAGGACGACCATAGAGCAACGCGATATGATTGAAATAGGGCTGAAGTTGATCCGTGAATGGAAATAAAAATTATAGAATTACCTGATATTTACCTGAGCGTTAAAGTTTTTGAAGCACCAAGTATGTGACCTTGACCCTGGGATTGGTGGGGCAGGACGAACGTGGATTTGGCACAGGGCGGTAGAGGACCATTAGAGCAATGCGTATATGAAATATGAAGATGATCCATGATCCATGAAAGAAAACAGAAAGTATAAGATATTTACCCAAGCGTTAATGTTTTTGAAGCACTAAGTATGTGACCTTGACCCTGGGCTTGACGGGGGCAGAACGAACGTGGATTTGGCACAGGGCGGTTGAGGACCATTAGAGAGCAATGCGTATATGCGTGTTCGAGTTATGCTCTGGATACAAGATCAGAGCACGAAACAACAAAGGGAGATAAGTAAACAAGAATTCCGCGGAATCAGATGCCTCGCCTTGTCCCGCCTTGACCTCGAGCCTGGGCCCGAAAGCAATTTTCACTGGCCCGAACATATTATACAATTATTGACTAGTGAACCATAGAATATCAGATTATATTCTATGGCTCACTAGTCAATAATTGTTTTATTATATGATAATAGTCTGTATATAGCACTTACGACCTTATGCTACTAGACAAAAATTGAAAAAGAATTTCGAAAAAAAAAATTAAAAAAAAAAATGGAAAAAAAGTTTAAAAATTAAAAATAATAATGCTTGCTACTGGAGCCCAGAATTTTTTTTAATAGTCCTATATTTATCTACATATATCTGCACAGGTCCACATAATGCCACAATATTTTCAACACAGTTTACGGAAATGTAATATAATCATTTACCTGTATAAATTACCTGTAAGTGGTCAGTGGTCAATTGCACATGCTAGCACATGCACAGGTGAATAGTCTGTATATAGCACTTACGACCTTATGCTACTGGACAAAAATTGAAAAATAATTTGAAAAAAAAAATGAAAAAAGAAAATGAAAAAAAAAAAAAATGGAAAAAAAAAGTTTAAAAATAATAATGCTTGCTACTGGAGCCCAGATTTTTTTTCCAGTCAAATTGAAAAATAAGTTGAAAAAAAAAATGAAAAAAAAAAAAAATGGAAAAAAAAAGTTTAAAAATAATAATGCTTGCTACTGGAGCCCAGATTTTTTTTCCAGTCAAATTGAAAAATAATTTGAAAAAAAAAATGAAAAAAAATAATGAAAAAAAATAATAAAAAATTACAAAAAAAAGTTTAAAAATAATAATGCTTGCTATTGGAGACCAGATTTTTTTTTAATAGTCCTATATTTATCTACATATATCTGCAGAGGTCCAAATAATGCCACAATATTTTCAACACAGTACCCAATGTAGTGATTTACCTGTATAAATTACCTGGTCAGCAGTGGTCAAGCACTGGACATCTGCACATGCTCAGCCATGCTTAGCACATGGTTCTCCCAGTTTCTATTGTTTCTCTCTACAGGTAAGGTGTACAGAGCACACGAGAAAAGGTATACAGAGCAGACGAGAAAACAGGTCTTCATGCATTATTGTCCAGTTTGTAGAGTGCGCAAAACAAAAAAGGGAGATAACTAAAAAATTAGCTACGCAAGAGTTGTCATTCTTTGTGCGCGACACACCTCCGGGTCGTGGTCTATGCATGTGTGAAGTTTCATGAAAATATTCCAAAGGGTGGTCGAGTTATGCTCCGGACAGGAAATCAGTGAGCGAAAACAAAAAAGGGAGATAACTAAAAAATTAGCTATGCAAGAGTTGTCATTCTTGTGCACGACACACCTTCGGTTCGTGGTCTAATTGAATGTGTTAAGTTTCATAAAAATATTCCAAAGGGTGGTCGAGTTGGTCATCAGTGCGCGAAACAAAAAAAGGGAGATAACTAAAAAATTAGCTATGCAAGAGTTGTCATTCTTGTGCGCGACACACCTTCGGGTCGTGGTCTATGCATGTGTGAAGTTTCATGAAAATATTCGAAAGGGTGGTGGAGTTATGCTCCGGACACGAAATCAGTGCGAGAAACAAAAAAGGGAGATAACTAAAAAATTAGCTATGCAAGAGTTGTCATTCTTGTGCGCGACACACCTTCGGGTCGTGGTCTATGCATGTGTGAAGTTTCATGAAAATATTCCAAAGGGTGTTCGAGTTATGCTCCGGCAGAAGTGTCTGCGGCGGACGCGGACGCGGACGGACGCGGACGCGGCGCGCTGTCAAATCCATAGTATCCCCCGACGGAGTCCGGGGGATACAATAACACTTGCAACAAGAAGTCAGTACATGTATAACAGGTATTCCGCTGGGGAAAATAAAAGAATCGTCAATTAAAAAAAAAATCTTGTAAATCCGTTGAGAATGGCAATAAAAAATTACAATTTTCGAAAAAAAAAAGAAAAAAAAAAATCTTTTTTTTTTTTCGAAAATTGTAATTTTTTATCGCCATTCTCAACGGATTTACAAGATTCACAAAAGTGGTCCCTGGGACCTCAAATCCGGATTTCCGGATTAATCCGGAAATTTCCCATGCCTGGTGAATGCATCCGCTACAGAATTTCCAACATCGGCTGTCAGTCTAACTGTTATTCTAATTTCCAATTTCACCTCTTAGTCGTACGAAGTTTAGTGAACAGGCCCCAGATGGTAAATCCTGAAAATGGCTAAACAAACATATTGTTGCACCCACAAATGTGTAAAAGTATGCTTCCCATGTTGAAACATTAGTATTTTGCCGCAATTATCAGGAACCCCAAACCCTGATTTCAGGAAATATCCTGACAATTTGCACCCCTGTATTTACCCGTGTGATGGCCCACGCGAGGTTGAAGTATTTCTGCGAGTCGTCGGCGGGTAGCAGGGGCAGAATGGCCTGGTAACCCTCGAGCGCCCGCTTGTAGTCCTTCAGCTCTTCGTAGATGCGGGATCGTGCCCAGATAAACTCGCACTTGTTCTCCGTAGTCGCCTTTATTGCTGCAACAATATAGGAATGAATGGCCTTTTTGTTGAATTTATCGGGGTATAAACTTGGAAAAGTCGCGGGTATACTGGACGAAGGCCGGATAAATTCAACAAAAAGGCCATTCATTCCTTATAATTCCAGCATTTGAAATAAATTCATCAAGAAAATGTGTATATTTTCCGTTTTCTTTATTTTAACTGCGCCTCACGGTTACGGAAAGGGAGTTTACTGGGATATAAATTTTGGACAGAGACTTGCTACGCGCCAATCAAATGTTAGGGAATTGTGTAAATATTTTTGTGCTGGAATTATATAAAAATATATGGTTCCTACAAGAACCAATATTTCGGGTTAGTATGGCAGTACTGGCTTCATCACAATAACAATGTATTTGGATACAATTTGTTTTGGGAATGGAAACTGTCCAAATATTTAGGGTCATTACGGTATACTCATTGTTATACCAGATGGCCGCAGCATGTCGACTTCGCTATGGCTTTGTCAGTAAAACTTCTACAAAGCACATTTCTATGTAATTTAACTTTTACCTTGGGGATGGCAGCTGCAAGGGCGTGCTATATATGCAAATATGGCTATTGCAAATTTTGCAAAAACCTTAGTGTAAGTTTCACTAAAGTCCTTTGTGGTAGTGACTGGAGAAACAGGCCTTATGGGACTTGTGACTAGTGTAGCTCCTGGTCAAATAAACACTCCTGAAGCCTGATAATGATCCTGTTAGAAGCATGACAGGTGTTTCATTGATGGAATGGTGAACAGTGCAGATCCTGATGAGCACAGGCTGATCTGGATCTATACTGGTCATAGCCCCATTTCTCCCGTCACAGCCACACTTGGCAAGGGGTGTGCAGCTACATGGGTGGACTTGGAAATGACATTATGGATGGTGATAAACAAGCATGTGAAGTTTGAAAGTAAATATAATAAATTGTTGCTGATAAGATGTACCCGAAAAGCTTTATGCAACTATTTTGGACAGAGATATGGATCTTTGGACAAATGGAACTTCAGATCTTCAGACAAAATGATCCTTGAGGATATAACTACAGGTAATTCTCGTTATCTCAAAGTTGACCGGACTGAGCATAATATATCGACATATCCGAACTTCGAGATAAAAATTCGCCAAACTTAGCAACCATTCTAGAAACAAGAGCTGTAGGAGAACAGCATAGCTCGACTACGAGGGTTGTCGATGTACACATAGCTTGACAAAGAAGGTGGCTGCGGCCTGCATAAAAACCTTAACCAAGGTTGACTAAAAACATTAACCAAGGGAAATTAAGTAAGTAATTCAAGGTTAAATGTAGGTCAATGTCAGATATAGGTCAGGGGTTATTGATGTACATCACTAGGAGATAAAGTTTTCCAAGTATGGTTGCTGTAGGCCCAGGAGTATTCCATATACAAGCTTGAGTAAAAACCGTAACCAAGGGGAGATAACAAAGTAATCCCAAGGATAAAAGTAGGTCAAGGTCAAATATAGGTCAGGGATTATTGATACATCACTAGGAGATGAAGTTGTCCAAGTATGGTTGATGTAGGCCCCAGGAGTATTCCATATACAAGCTTGACTATAAACATTAACCAAGTAATTCAAGGTTAAATGTAGGTGAAGGTAAAATAAAGGTCAGGGGTTATTGATGTACATCCCTATGAGAAAAAGTTATCCAAGTATGGTGTCTGTATGCACAATAGTATTCCATCTACAAGCTTGACTAAAAACCTTAACCAAGGTTGAGTAAAAACCTTAACCAAGGGGAATTAAGAAAGTAATTTAAGGTTAAATGTAGGTCAAGGTCAAATATAGGTCAGGGGTTGTCGATGTACATCACTAGGAGATGAAGTTGTCCAAGTATGGTTGGTGTAGGGCCATGAGTATTCCATCTACAAGCTTGACTAAAAACCTTAACCAAAGAGAAATAAGTAAGTAATTCAAGAGGAAATGTAGGTTAAGGTCAAATATAGATCAGGGGTTATTGCTGTACATCACTATGAGAAAAGGTTGTCCAAGTATGGTGTCTGTATGCACAATAGTATTCCATCTACAAGCTTGAGTAAAAAGCTTAACCAAGGTCGAGTAAAACCTTAACCAAGGGGAAGGGGAATTAAGTAAGTAATTCAAGGTTAAATGTAGGTCAAGGTCAAATATAGGTCAGGGGTTGTTGATGTACATCACTAGGAGATGAAGTTGTCCAAGTATGGTTGGTGTAGGGCCAGGAGTATTCCATCTACAAGCTTGACTAAAAACGTTAACCAAGGGGAATTAAGTAAGTAATTGAAGAGGAAATGTAGGTCAAGGTCAAATATAGATCAGGGGTTATTGATGTACATACCTATGAGAAAAGGTTGTCGAAGTATGGTGTCTGGATGCACAATAGTATTCAATGTAGAAGCTTGAAAAAAACCTTAACCAAGGTTGACTAAAAACCTTAACCAAAGGGAATTAAGTAAGTAATTCAAGAGGAAATGTAGATGAAGGTCAAATATAGATGAGGGGTTATTGATGTGCATCACTAGGAGATGAAGTTGTCCAAGTATGGTGGGTGTAGAGCCAGTAGTATTGCATATGCAAGCTTGACTAAAAACCTTAACCAAGGTTGACTAAAAACCTTAACCAAGGGGAATTAACCAAGTAATTCAAGAGGAAATGTAGGTCAAGGTCAAATATAGATCGGGGTGGGGTTATTGATGTGCATCACTAGGAGATGAAGTTGTCCAAGTATGGTGGGTGTAGGGCCAGGAGTATTCCATCTACAAGCTTGACTAAAAACGTTAACCAAGGGGAATTAAGTAAGTAATTCAAGAGGAAATGTAGGTCAAGGTCAAATATAGATCAGGGGTTGTTGATGTACATCACTAGGAGATGAAGTTGTCCAAGTATGGTGGGTGTAGGGCCAGTAGTATTCCATATAGAAGGTTGACTAAAAATTAACCTTAACAAAAGGAATTAAGTAAGTAATTGAAGAGGAAATGTAGGTCAAGGTCAAATATAGATCAGGGGTTATTGATGTACATACCTATGAGAAAAGGTTGTCGAAGTATGGTGTCTGGATGCACAATAGTATTCAATGTAGAAGCTTGAAAAAAACCCTTAACCAAGGTTGACTAAAAACCTTAAACCAAAAAGGGAATTAAAGTAAGTAATTCAAGAGAAATGTAGATGAAGGTCAAATATAGATGAGGGGTATTTTGATGTGCATCACTAGGAGATGAAGTTGTCCAAGTATGGTGGGTGTAAGAGCCAGTAGTATTGCATATGCAAGCTTGACTAAAAAACCTTAACCAAGGTTGACTAAAAACCTTAACCAAGGGGAATTAACCAAGTAATTCAAGAGGAAATGTAGGTCAAGGTCAAATATAGATCAGGGGTTATTGATGTGCATCACTAGGAGATGAAGTTGTCCAAGTATGGTGGGTGTAGGGCCAGTAGTATTCCATATACAAGCTTGACTAAAAACCTTAACCAACACCGACGCCGACGCCGACGCCGGGGTGACAACATAAGCTCTACTTATTCTTCGAATAGTCGAGCTAAAAATCAGAAGAACAGAATCGCTTCAAAAATACCGACTTAACTTTACTTCCGGGTATTCATAAATCGTGCACTTTCTTTTAACGAAATGCGCATGCGTTGTTACTAAATATATCGCATATGCACGACACAATTTCCGGTACACAACAAATTGTTTTTCAAATCATACCCAATACACATTATGAATAAGCGTTACATCTAAATGTCAACGCTCGCTGTCTTTTCTAACGATGTTATTATTGAATCGCAAAATGCAAGACCCGCATTTAGTCCCCAAATCAAGTAGGACTTGGACTCGTCGGCCCAAATCGAATCAAATTGGCGTTAAGAAATGCCAAGTTCAATTGTCTTGATTGCCACGCCGTTTATTTCTTGTTAAAGTGATCCGATGTCACATTGGTTAATTATGGTTTAAGTGAATTAATTCAACATGTTTGTGCAACGTTTAACACATTTTAGCGGCTGAGTTTTGGATTTCTATAGACGTGTGAAAACTTACCCGAGATAATCTCTCTGAATCAGACTTGGCAGTGCCAGGCTCTTATTTTTCACATCGAGTTATCAGAGTACAAATATGAAGGAAACATGCTATCGGGACTCGATTTCCACCTCGACATAACCGAAATATCGACATTTCCGATATCGATTGATCAGGAGTAAAATACATGATCTATATAGGGAATTCGGCCGGGACCTCGGACATTTATCGAGATAAGCAAGTATATCGAGATAAGCGATATTGTGATAACGAGAATCAGCTGTATTGTCAGAGCTCCAGATAAGGGGCGTATTGGCGTTTATTTTAGCAGAATACGCTTTGATTATCAAAAGTGGGTGTATAAAATACTCACAGCAATGTGAAAATACACATTGATTTTCAAATTGAGTAGTGAAAAAGAAAAGTGAAAGTGAATGGGTTTAACGTCCCACCAACAGTTAGGGTCATATAGAGACGGAACCACAGTTTAAAGTCTCATCCAACAGACTAGTGGGTTGGAAATACTATGAAAGTATTTTCGATGCCTAAGGCAAGGTTTTAACCCACAACCTCCAGATTGGAAGTCAGGTGTTCTCACCCCTACACCACAACCCATCCCTATATTGAGTAGTGTTAGCTTTTTGCAGCTCATTTAAGAGAATTTCAATTTTGTTTTATTTTTATTAATTTGTTCCCTATTTAATATTAAGGAAGATAATCAATAATACATTTGTAAAAGTAAAATACGCATTCAATTTGAAATATGGGGGCATAATACTCTTTAGATACATAACTTATCTGGAGCTCTGTATTGTGTAATGAATAGAAATGGTCACCTTGTGTGTAGCACCTGATGGCCTGGCTCAGATCGTTCTGTTCGTGACTCAGCTCGGCCAATCTGAGCCATTCTTCCTCGTCACTCGGGTCCAGGTAGGCTGCGATCAGGAAATACTGGAAACACGAGTACAAATTTTCAGAGTACATGCGGAATTATATTCCGCATGTACTCTGAACATTTTGTTACCTTTTGATGCCATTTATGAAACATATTGTAAATCTTGTCAACCTTTTCTCCCTCTGGAACATCACAAATGTGGCTGTGACTGGAGAAATGGGGCTTCTGGAATTTGTGATTAGTCTAGCTTCTGATCAAATAGCACACTCTGATAGATTGAAAACGATCTATAGTGCTTGTTGGAAGCATTTAGAGTGTTTAATTGATGGATTGGCGAACATTGCATATCCTGATCAGACTGCGCGAGCCGTCTCATCAGGATATGCATCATTTGTGGATGTCTTTCATTTTTACAAGGTTAATCCTTTCTCTGTATAATGGACCAGTCTCAAAATTAACATGGAATAGTTTGTGTCATAACTTATGGGTCAAATGGTTAATAACTGGCCATGTATTGCCGGGCTGTGTGGCTGTGACTGGAGAATGGGCTAGTGTTAGAATGTTTAAATAAAAAAAAATTGTTTGCAAATATTATGAAAGAGGTCTCTAGTGTTGAAAGGGAAAGCCCCATATCTCCAGTCACGGCGACACATGGTGATGTGTTTCCAATTGTGGGCAGTGTTCCATACCTGGTGTGATTTCTGGGTGTCGCCCATGTTTTCATAGATCATACCCAGGGTCTGGAATGGCTTCACTGCCTGGGGCGCTGCAATGTAACAGGGATATAATTGATACAACAATCAGTTCACGATACCCAGTATTGGAAGTGTTACACATGCTTTAGGTGCTACCTTTATCACTGGAGAAACTAAGTGAACATATCGTGGATTATACAGTTTGGTTGTCATATGAGAAATTAAATTAAACCAAACAAGGTGATCGCCGGCGAGTGTCTCACCCATGAAGGTCAAAGTCAGGGTCACCCGAATGATCATGGGTGGATAGTAATCGATGTGATGAAGCTATTTGTGAAGTTTGGTAAAGATCGGGCTAACACATCAGGAGATATACAGAACTCGGACGTACGTTCAAAAGTGTTGATGTAGATGACGATCTCGCAATTGTGACCGTTATATGGATGAGTAAAATAAATGAAAGGTTTTAACATCCAAGCAAAACATAGGTCACATATATGGGTAAATTTTATTCTCATCATTATATTCAAATTATTCACAATATAATCTTACAAATTAGACGCATCCAGTGGATTTTACCAAATTCCACTGCATCCCGATAGTTCCAAACTGACGTGTTTCATTACACCGTTCGGTAGATTCAAGTTTAACCGGGTGCCTTTTGGAATCTCGATAGCACCAGAAATCTACCAACGCAAAATGCTAGAATTGTTAGAAGGTCTGCAAGGTGCAGCGGTTTTGATGGATGATATACTGATATATGGGTCCACACTGCAGGAGCATGATAAATGTAGCCTATTTCATCAACATTGCAAAGTATACTTTAGTAGCAAAGTATACTTTGAGGGAGCAATCATTTATTTTTCATTTTTTTTAAAAATGTATTAATTTTTATTATACTGAATTTATTACATTATCACAGCCATTTAATGGCTGTGATAATGTAATAAATTCAGTATAATAATTCTACATACTTTTAATCATGAAATATATGCATTTATTAGTTCTATGTGAAATAATGCATTTCTGGAAAAATAAATGATTACTCCCTCAAAGTATACTTTGCTAGTAAAGTATACTTTGCAATGTTGATGAAATAGGCTACTGATATATGGGTCCACACTGCAGTAGCATGATAAACGATTAAATGAGGTCATGGGCAAAATTGAAAAGGCTGGGTTGAAACTGAACAAGGGAAAATGTGAATTCCGAAAACCAAAATTACAATATTTTGGGCACATAATAAGTGACCAGGGGGTAAGCCCAAATCCCAAGAAAGTTCAGGCCGTAAAAGACCTGAAGGCACCAGAAGATTTAACGGAACTACGAAGAGTCCTGGGTATGATCAACTACCTTGGCCGATTCGTACCAAACTTGTCAGCTATTATGGCGCCCATGACAGATCTGCTGAAAGCAGACACAGCCTGGTTCTGGGGGCCAGATCAAGAACATGCATTTCAGACAGTCAAGGAACACTTGACGTCTGCTCCCGTGCTACAATTTTATGACGTGAACAAATCAATTGTAGTGAGTGCTGATGCAAGCAGTTATGGGTTGGGAGCTGCATTGTTCGTCAGGGAAGGGTCCGAATTAAAACCAGTAGCATACTGTTCAAGGACACTTACCAAAGGGGAGAAAAACTGGGCCCAGATCGAGAAAGAGGGTCTTGCAGCAGCTTGGTCATGTGAAAAATTCTCACGTTACTTAGTAGGACTAGATTCGTTTACTCTGCTAACTGACCACAAGCCGCTTGTATCGCAGATAAACAAGCAAGACCTGGACCGCGTACCCATACGATGCCAAAGGTTGCTCATGAGATTACGTAGGTTCAATGTTAGGGCAGAATATGTACCTGGTAAAAGCATGCATGTACCAGACACTTTGTCACATGTTCCTCTGAGTGACACCGACGAGATCATTGAACATGATGTCGATTGTTATGTCGACTCGGTAAACGCAAACAGGCCAGTGAGCGACATTCGAATGACACAAATTCGAGAAACTGTGCGCAATGATTCTAATATGCAGAAGGTCATTGCACTAACAAAATCTGGTTGGCCTGAAAGTGAAAAATCTGTACCAGCAGAAATCAGGGCTTACTTCGCGGCTCGCGGAGACTTGTCAGTAACAGACGGACTGTTATTGTACCGTTCACGAATTGTGATGCCAGAGAGCATGACAAACGAGACATTAGAAAGTCTCCACAGTGGACATATGGGCATTAGCAAGTGTAAAGAATGAGCAGCAGTGTGTGTTTGGTGGCCTAATATAGGCAAGGATATAACACACCGAGTTGAAACGTGTAAATTCTGTCAGATTCACCGCCCAACTCAGCGAAAGGAACCGTTGCAGACGACAGAATTACCTGACGGCCCATGGGTGAAAATAGCGGCTGATTTGTGTGAAGTGAACAGCAAATACTACCTTATCGTGACTGATTATTACTCGCGCTATATCGAAATTGGATACTTACCGAAAGCTACAAGTGCAAATGTAATCGGCAAAATGACAAACATGTTCGCCCATTGGGGAGATCCCCAGGAAATAGTCACAGATCAGGGCAGTCAGTTCACATCTCTGGAAGTTAAGGAATTTGCGAGAAAATGCAATATGAAGCAAACATTTTCCAGTCCACATTTCCCACAAGCGAATGGACAAGCAGAGGCCGGGGTGAAAATCGCGAAAAACGTACTTCGGCAGAAAGATTCTTTCACTGCATTGAGAGCATATCGTTCTACACCAGTGACAGCCACGGGATATTCACCATCACAACTGATGATAGGCCGTAACATCAGGACCAACGTTCCATGTCTTCCACACACTGTCAGACCAAAATGGCCGAAATTACAGACAGTGGGGGAAAAGGACAAGACCACAAAACAGCGTTATCGCTACTACTTCAATGGCAGAAATGCTGCTCGGAAACATCCGAATTTGGAAATCGGCGACAAAGTAAGGGTGAAACTTGATCACGAGAAAACATGGTCACAACCACACACGGTGACACAAATGAACCATGCGACGCGATCGTATTTGGTCGACACTCCAAACTGGAAAACACTACAACGTAATCGACGTCATCTACAGCATGTAGAAAGCCCTGTTAAAGACAAGACAAACAAACATGACACTAGTGACAATGATGGTACAGACGCGCAAAAGTCAGTTGAACAAGCACCAATCGCAGATCCAACAGTGATTGTGACCAGAAGCGGCTGTGTTGTCCGCAAACCTCTGCGATATGGTGAAAGCGCGAATTAAAAGATATAATGAATGACGACAAAGTTCGCTGTCATCGAGACATAGAGCTAGCCTATTTTCGTGGAAATATGCTAGGCCTGTGAACCATAAGCAGACAACCAGATAAGACTGTTTACAGTTACTGGGTACGAACTAATTCACACGTATATACATGCACATGTACGGTAGAGTTGTAGAACCATATATCATTATTATAAAATGCTACTTGCTGATTTTAATAATGTGTTTATGATGGCTGGGCTAAACAATATGTTTCACATGTTATCATGGACAATAAAGTTTGCAGATTATAACTGGGTCAGGTAAACAATTCCTGCAGAGTATTTCATTCAAACAATGCTCATTGGTCAGCAGCTTATCAGCAAACATTCCCGAGTAGTGGACTTTCATTCATAAGGTATCAGTTTCACATCCCAGGATACAGCAGTGCGCATGGCACATGGCCTATATCAACAAGCTGACCTCGAACCTGCAAAATGGGTTCATTGTTCTAAATGTTTACCTTTTCTTGCAAAAGAGGAGAGATGTTTGGAATAGTGAAACAAACTATAATAATTATGCTCATTCTAAAAATACATGTTCCAAATATGGCACATAGCTATAGTGAGCTCCCTGCCGTATCCAGGAGGTCCGGCTGCATAAGTAATTAGCCCATGCCTGAACAGTTGTGTACAATATTAAAATTATCAACTATATCTGGACTTATTAAGTTTATGAAAACACCAGCGACTAATAAAGAATAAGACAATATGTTAATTTTGCAACCAATCAAACGAGCCGGCTCATCTGGATCTACATGTTTTTGCCAATACCACTATACATGCCTGTGGTGTTGAAAGGGTTAAAGACATAGTATAAGAATTTAATCTTTACTGCTGTAAGAAAATTCCAACGACGGAACGGCAAACAGCATAACCCATGATCATGCGCAGTCTGATCTGGGGCTACACTGGTTGCACCATTGACCCACCTTGTCGGATGACCTCCATGCAGCCTTTAATGGCCTCCTCGTATTCGCCACGGGCGTACATCAGGTTGATCTCTCCCATCGTGGCCTCCAGCGGCTTGGGAACGTCGCACCGCCGCTACACACACAATAGCACAAATGGAGAAGCAAAACCATGACATTGTGATTCACTGATAGCTGGATTTTAGTGGTGGTAGTTCAGTAGCCGATTGCACTAAAATTACAAAGTACGGTATACTTTGAGCAAGAAATTTTCAATTTAAGGATGAATTTATTAATTTATATTTTATGAAATAAAATATTTTTCACCAAATTATTATACTGAATTTATTACGTTATCAGAGCCAATATTAGTCAGCTAACATTTTAAAGTAATGAAAAGTTCAAGACGAAATGACCAAGTACAATACCCTGGATGTGACATTAATATTGATGCCGAAGATGGAGAAATGACAAAATCTCTACTGTTTGAACAGTCAAGCAAAAAGCCTTACTCACCCGCCTTTGTTTTCCCTCCTTATACTCTGAAACAAACACACAATTACTGGTAGACTTTTACCCTTAGAGCGCTACACACAACAATTGTCGTGTGCTGTCGCTTTTATATCTTGCCTTATTTCTCAATAAAAAATATGGTTTAACAGCATTTTAGAATCATTTCAAATGGAAATTATTCTAAAGTGCTATCAAAGCATGTTGTAAATTATTCTAAAGTGCTGTCAAAGCATGTTTTTGATGATAAAAATGGAAAATAGAATATAAACAGCAGACGACAAAATATTAAGATAGCGGTGTAAGGGTGAAAGTATAAGGTGCTTTTCTAACATGTGGCATTAACAAGGTGTATGATCAAGTAGTACTAACAACAACAACAAGTACCGATTCAAAGTACGTATTATTTTATAGTGTCCTTATTACGTAACGGATTTTGATTTTCGCCCAAACTTCTGTTGTTTTTGCGAAGAATCGATTTCCGTGTCTCTTCGCAAAAACGACATAAGTCTGTGCCAAACTCCCTAGACCACCAAATGCAGCTCATGAAGACGCGTTTGCTGCATCAAAATCTGTTGCATATTAAGGAAAATATCAAATAATACTTACTTTGGAGAGGGCGACGTTGTTGTTGTTGTAACCACGTGATCATGCACCTTTATTAAAATGCATCATCCTTTGAAATGTAACAGAGTATTAAACTGTGCAAGACAAATCCGCAAGTAAGCAGTACAGATGTCTTCAATATTAAAGGTACATGCCCACTCAGTAGGCACAAAATGTTCTTTATATCACAGACATCATCAGAGACATTTTCTGGCAAAATAAACATTCATTCACCATTACCCCCTATATTGATTGGCATTATTATACATTTTATATCAGACGTAAATTTCCACACTGATATCAGGGATGATAACCGTGTTTCCGTAAAATGTTAATGGACATTACTATTTATTCTCTGTATTTATTTTTTGATGTGCAATGATCATACTTTATAATCTGTCGAAAATTTGATTTTTTCAGGTGACACATTTAATTTATAGTACATTTAATTAGTGTAAATAATTTAAACAAGAGGGCCATGATGGCCCTAATTCGCTCACCTGACTCCATGAACACCTGAGGAGAATGTGACATTGAGTTCATGTGTTTTAAAAAAATTGTGCTATTTTTAGATGGCGGTCATCTTGGATTAAGCGATGACTCTCATTTTACAAAATCTGAAAATGCTTCACCCAGCATCGGCCATGTGGTTCCTGAGAAAAAGACGTTAAAAATCTTGAATAAATGGACCTTTTGGTGGCCATCATGCATGACATAATCATCCGATTTCAACAAATATTGCACCAGAGTGATCGCCTCATTGATACCTTCAATTTGATATATGACATGACCATATTCAGTCAAAAATAAAATTTGACCCCAATTTCACCCCACGGACCACGCCCATTTTTGACCCCGGGTCACCATTTTAACAACTTTCAAAGAGCAATGTACATCGATCATTCCTACCAAGTTTCGTCGAAATCCGGCTAGCGGTTCATGAGAAGAAGATTTGTTAAGAATTTATGCTATTTTTAGACGACGGCCATCTTGGATTAGCGATGACCTCCATTTTAACAAATCTGAAAAGGCTTCACCCATGGACCATAACTTTTAAGTTTGGCTACCATGGGCCAAGCAGTTCATGTGAAGAAGAATTTTGAAATCTCTAATAAAAGAACGACCTTTTGACATTTCGGCGGCCTTCTTGGATGACAAAACAATCCGATTTGGACAAAAAATGTACCAGAGTGATCGCCTCATTGATACCTTCGATTTGATATATAACATGACCATATTCGGTCAAAAATAAAATTTGACCCCACGGGCCACGCCCATTTTTGACCCCGGGGTCACCATTTTAACAACTTTGAAAGAGCATTGTACATCGATCATTCCTACCAAGTTTCGTCGAAATCAGGCTAGCGGTTTCATAGAAAAAGAAAGATTTGTTAAAAATTTATGCTATTTTTAGACGGCGGCCATCTTGGATAGCGATGACCTCCATTTTAAACAAATCTGAAAAGGCTTCACACATGGACCATAACTTTTAAGTTTGGCTACCATGGGCCAAGCAGTTCATGTGAAGAAGAATTTTGAAATCTCTAATAAAAGAACGACCTTTTGACCTTTCGGCGGCCATCTTGGATGACATAACAATCCGATTTCGACAGAAAATGCACCAGAGTGATCGCCTCATTGATACCTTCAATTTGATATATGACATGACCATATTCGGTCAAAAATAAAATTTGACCCCAATTTGACCCCACGGGCCACACCCATTTTTGACCCCGGGGTCACCATTTTAACAACTTTGAAAGAGCAATGTACATCGATCATTCCTACCAAGTTTCGTCGAAATCCGGCAAGCGATTCATGAGAAGAAGATTTTTTAAGAATTTATGCTATTTTTAGACGGCGGCTATCTTGGATTAGCGATGACCTCTATTTTAACAAATCTGAAAAGGCTTCACCCATGGACCATAACTTTTAAGTTTGGCTACCATGGGCCAAGCGGTTCATGTGAAGAAGAATTTTGAAATCTCTAATAAAAGAACGACCTTTTGACCTTTCGGCGGCCATCTTGGATGACATAACAATCAAATTTCGACAAAAAATGCACCAGAGTGATCGCCTCATTGATACCTTCAATTTGATATATGAAATGACCATATTCAGTCATATGACATGACCCCACGGGCCACACCCATTTTTAACCCCAGGGTCACCATTTTAACAACATTGAAAGAGCAATGTACATCGATCATTCCTACCAAGTTTTGTCGAAATCCGGTTGGCGGTTCTTGAGAAGAAGATTTTTTAAGAATTTGTGCTATTTTTAGACGGCGGCCATCTTGGATTACGTAATGACGTCATTTTAACAATTTTGTAATCCCCCTACCTAAGGACCATGACCATGAAGTTTGGTGACCATACGCCCAATGGTTACCGAGGAGAAGACGTTTGAAAATGTTCACGGACGACGACGACGGACGACGGACACAGAGCTTCGCTCAGGTGAGCTAAAAATATCATGCCTCATTTGCATAGGAAAATAGCCTGATACCACCGCGAGTCACTGTATCTGTATAGCGGGCACTCGTAATTTTTAGAACTGGTGGAATAGCGACACAACTATAAACTTATTTAATTGCTATAAATAACAGTTTGTGACTACTGAGTGGGCATGTACCTTTAAATGAAATACTATGAAAAGCAAAATTATCAATTGACTGGCTGAATTATGAAAGATATAAGCCTGGGGCCCGTTTCACTAAACATCGTATGACTAAAATGTTCAAATGTAAATCCAATAATTGTTTACAAGAAAACATTGTTAATGTGAAATATACAAACTATCATACTTTTTCGCTTAGAAACATTTTAGTCGTACAAAGTTTAGTGAAATGGCCCCATGCTCCGACTATATGGATGTACCAGTTGAATTAGATCCAACATGACACGTTTCTACCCATTGTTCTAATACATTGGAACCTCTCTAAACTGGACACCCTGGGAAATCCCCAGAGGTTCCGCTGTAATTCCGGAACATTTTGCCATACTTATGCAATGAAAATCAGTTTCTGTCTATTGCAAAAGAAAGATATGTTCTGTTCTGTAATTCCGGGACATGAGCACTTACGTACACATGTGTGGCTTGCAAATCATGACAAAACAGAATTATACATATCACAGATAAATTACAGCGAAACCATCAAAATTAAAGCCAAGTTTTGTAGGTGTCTGATCATGAGTGTTTCTCCTTTTGTGTTCCACATATTCTGGCACTTACTCTTTCTGTCTGATGTCTCCTTCGCCTTCGGGGTCCTGCCCACGTCTTCCTCCTTTGTTGTCTCCATGGCATCCGTTTCCATGGTTTCCGTTTCTATGGTATCCATTTCCGTGGTTTCCTCTGCAGCATCACCTTTGTCGGCGGCAGCCACTTTATCCATCGACTCGCTGAACTCCAGGAATGATATTTTGCCTGAAATAAAAATACAAATAAAACCGATGTGTTCATACAAAAAATAATATTTCTGATATCAATTGCCAAACAATTACCATAAGAATACTTACCAAACTAAAGAGAGATGCTGAAATATGAAATACACATGGCGAATCAATTAACTCTTTGCATGCTGGGAAATGTGTGGGCTATAAATAGTTCAAAAATAGCAGATGACAATTCATTGCATTTTCTTTTATTTCTCCCTATAAATATCATGAATATGTCTTGAATTTCATTAGAATTGCGTCCAGAGGACGCAATTCTAATGAAATTCAAAGACATATTTACAGAGAGAAATAAGAAACATACTCATAATTTGTTGGATGTAGGTCAATTTCACATAGTATCCTTTTAGTTAGCTTCAGATGATTAGTACCAATAACATGAAATGTCGTGCTCATTATCATCTATTAAATTGAATAGCCACAACCACAGGTGGAAGACTCGGACCTGTGACAGGGCTCCAGACAAGCTGCATATTTGCTTAAATACCCAATTATAATTGCCAAAAACACAATTGAAATCAGAAGTAGCGAGTATCAACAAGAGCTGTAGGAGAACAGCATAGCTCGACTACGAGGGTTGTCGATGTACACATAGCTTGACAAACAAGGTGGCTGCGGCCTGCATAAAAACCTTAACCAAGGTTGACTGAAGACCTTAGCCAAGGGAAATTAAGTAAGTAATTCAAGGTTAAATGTAGGTCAATGTCAGATATAGGTCAGGGGTTATTGATGTACATCACTAGGAGATGAAGTTGTCCAAGCATGGTTGCTGTAGACCCAGGAGTATTCCATATACATGCTTGACTAAAAACCTTAACCAAGGGGAAATAACTAAGTAATCCAATGATAAAAGTAGGTCAAGGTCAAATATAGGTCAGGGATTATTGATGTACATCACTAGGAGATGAAGTTGTCCAAGTATGGTTGATGTAGGCCCAGGAGTATTCCATATACAAGCTTGACTATAAACATTAACCAAGTAATTCAAGGTTAAATGTAGGTGAAGGTAAACTATAGGTCAGGGGTTATTGATGTACATCCCTATGAGAAAAAGTTATCCAAGTATGGTGTCTGTATGCACAATAGTATTCCATCTACAAGCTTGACTAAAAACCTTAACCAAGGGGAATTAACTAAGTAATTGAAGATTAAATGTAGGTCAAGGTCAAATATAGGTCAGGGATTATTGATGTACATCACTAGGAGATGAAGTTGTCCAAGTATGGTTGATGTAGGCCCAGGAGTATTCCATATACAAGCTTGACTATAAACATTAACCAAGTAATTCAAGGTTAAATGTAGGTGAAGGTAAAATTTAGGTCAGGGGTTATTGATGTATATCCCTATGAGAAAAAGTTATCCAAGTATGGTGTCTGTATGCACAATAGTATTCCATCTACAAGCTTGATTAAAAACCTTAACCAAGGGGAATTAACTAAGTAATTGAAGGTTAAATGTAGGTCAAGGTCAAATATAGGTCAGGGGTTGTTGATGTACATCACTAGGAGATGAAGTTGTCAAAGTATGGTTGGTGTAGGGCCAGGAGTATTCCATCTACAAGCTTGACTAAAAACCTTAACCAAGGGGAATTAACTAAGTAATTCAAGAGGAAATGTAGGTCAAGGTCAAATATAGATCAGGGGTTATTGATGTAAATCACTATGAGAAAAGGTTGTCCAAGTGTGGTGTCTGTATGCACAATAGTATTCCATGTACAAGCTTGAGTAAAAACCTTAACCAAGGTTGATTAAAAACCTTAACGAAGGGGAATTAACTAAGTAATTCAAGAGGAAATGTAGGTCAAGGTCAAATATAGATCAAGGGTTGTTGATGTACATCACTAGGAGATGAAGTTGTCCAAGTATGGTGGGTGTAGGGCCAGTAGTATTCCATATACAAGCTTGACTAAAAACCTTAACCAAGGGGAATTAAGTAAGTAATTCAAGAGGAAATGTAGGTCAAGGTCATAGATCAGGGGTTGTTAAGTACAAATATAGGAGATGAAGTTGTCCAAGTATGGGTGTTAGGGCCAGTATTGTATTCCATACAGTGACTACACCGGGGAATTAAGTAAGAATCAGGAGATGTAGTCAAGGTCAAATATAGATCAAGTTATTGGATGGGACCCTGATAGTTGTCCAGTATGGTGTCGTATGCACTAGTATTCCATATACAAGCTTGACTAAAAACCTTAACCAAGGTTGACTAACCTTAACCAAGAATTAACTAAGTAATTCAAGAGGAAATGTAGGTCAAAGTCAAATATAGATCAGGGGTTATTGATGTACATCTAGGAGATGAAGTTGTCCGGTATGGTGGGTGTAAGGCCATAGTATTCCTATACAAGCTACCACCTAACCAAGTAATAACTAAGTAATCAAGAGGAAATGTAGGTCACGGTCAAACAATAGATCAGGGTTTCCATTTGTGTACATCGCAATTGAGAGGTTGTCAATATGGTGTCTATCACAATAAGTTGTTCCATACAGCTGACCTTAACAAGGTTGACTAAAAACCTTAACCAAGGGGAATTAACTAAGTAATTCAAGAGGAAATGTAGGTCAAAGTCAAATATAGATCAGGGGTTATTGATGTACATCACTAGGAGATGAAGTTGTCCGAGTATGGTGGTGTGGGCCATATATTCCATATAAGCTGGACTAAAAACCTTAACCAAGAATTAAGAAAGGTAATTCCGAGTATGTAGGTCAAGGTCCATATAGATCAGGGGTTATTGATGTACATCACTAGGAGATGAAGTTGTCCGAGTATGGTGGGTGTAAGGCCAGTAATATTCCATATACAAGCTTGACTAAAAACCTTAACCAAGGGGAATTAACTAAGTAATTCAAGAGGAAATGTAGGTCACGGTCAAATATAGATCAGGGTTTATTGTTGTACATCGCAATGAGAAAAGGTTGTCCAAGTATGGTGTCTGTATGCACAATAGTATTCCATGTACAAGCTTGACTAAAAAAAACAAGGTTGACTAAAAACCTTAACCAAGGGGAATTAACTAAGTAATTCAAGAGGAAATGTAGGTCAAGGTGAAATATAGATCAGGGGTTATTGATGTATATCACTAGGAGATGAAGTTGTCCAAGTATGGTGGGTGTAGGGCCAGTAGTATTCCATATACAAGCTTGACTAAAAACCTTAACCAAGGGGAATTAAGAAAGTAATTCAAGAGGAAATGTAGGTCAAGGTCAAATATAGATCAGGGGTTATTGATGTACATCCCTATGAGAAAAGGTTGTCCAAATATAGTGTCTGTATGCACAATAGTATTCCATGTACAAGCTTGACTACAAACCTTAACCAAGGTCGACTAAAAACCTTAACCAAGGGAAATTAACTAAGTAATTCAAGAGGAAATGTAGGTCAAGGTCAAATATAGATCAGGGGTTATTGATGTACATCCCTATGAGAAAAGGTTGTCCAAATATGGTGTCTGTATGCACAATAGTATTCCATGTACAAACTTGACTACAAACGTTAACCAAGGTCGACTAAAAACCTTAACCAAGGGGAATTAACTAAGTAATTCAAGAGGAAATGTAGGTCAAGGTCAAATATAGATCAGGGGTTATTGCTGTACATGACTAGGAGATGAAGTTGTCCAAGTATGGTGGGTGTAGGGCCAGTAGTATTCCATATACAAGCTTGACTAACAAGAATTCCGCCACGGAAGCGGTGTCGCTCCTGCCGAGGCATTTGACCGTGAACATTACAAGTAAATAAATGACCTTGACCTTGAGATTTGGAAGCATCATCCCTAGACAAATATTGATGTGAAATATTATCAAAGTCTGGCAAGGGGTTAAAGAGATATTGTGAAAAAACAATAACTTTAACGCATTCCTGTTACAAAACCGGTGAACATTACAAGTACATAAATGACCTTGACCTTCAGAATTTGGATGTGGGGGTGTGCGTAATGAAGCATAATCCCATGACAAACATTGATGTGAAATATTATCAAAGTCTGGCAAGGGGTTAAAGAGATATTGTGAAAAAACAATAACTTTAACGTATTTGCCTTACAAAAAAACCGGACGACACGGACGACGACGCGGACGACGCGGACGACGGAAAAAGCGCCGACTATAGTTGCGCCTCTGCTAAAGCAGGCGCGACAAAAACCTTAACCAAGGCGTGACACCGACGCCGGGGTGACAATATAAGCTCTAACTATTCTTCGAATAGTCGAGCTAAAAAGCAATAACAATTTTCTGGTACCTTTATAATAAACAGACCACAAATATACCATATTTTTCTTATTTTCCATGAAAACACATCTTGATATTTCATTAGAATTGTCTCCAAGGAGACAATTCTAATGAAATGCCAAGACATGTTTTCATTTCGAAGCAAACTATTCAATATTGCTGTCTGTTGATGTGCAAACAGTAGTGTGATTTTATTGTACCCAATTAAAATGTTGAAATACCTAATTGCTTCAGAAATGATGGAGTGAAAATACTCAATTACTAATTCCTTATCTGGATCCCTGTGTGGGGTAATGGATTTTTTTGTAATGGGCATTTTTTTTTGTGTCACAGGTCCGCCAAGTCTTCCACCTGTGGCCACAACACAAATTTATAGTATTTAGTATATGAAATTGATCAATATACGTTTATCCTTACATTGGATAATACAGTCTTGGGACAAAAATGTTGTCTGGAGATATCAGTAGACAGAGCTCTCCTACATTTTTCACACATACGATTTATTTGATTTATTTGTTGGGGTTTAACGGCCTAAGGTCATTTAACGCCGGGTCAATGGGTTTAGTACTAAATCCCATATATTACCTGTACAAATACATGTACATGTTCAATTACATGTACAAATGGGGGGGGGGGACTAACACAGGATATTGATAAGAGGTAGCTGCTGTAGGGAGGTTAAATATATGGGTAATTATCTAAGTTTTGACCGTAGTTGCCAAACCATGTTTTATTGTCAAAAAGATAAAATATGAAACACCAGACGATTTTTGTTTCCCGCATTTTAAGGGTTACATTGAAAAGTGAAAGTGAATGGGTTTAACGTCCCAGCAACAGCTAAGGTCATATAGAGACGGGACAACAGTTTAAAGTCTCATCCGACAGACCAATGGGATGGAAATACTATGAAAGTATTTGTATGCCCTACGCGAGGTTTGAACCCACAACCTCCGGATTGGAAGACAGGTGTTCTAACCTCTAGGCCACACAACCCATCCCTGTTTTAAGGGTTAAGTCTACTAACCTGTCAGGTACTGGAGTGTAAGCTCATTATCCAAGGGAAAGTCAAACACCGGCTGCACGACAGGTGCTTTCACAGGGACGATAACTTCTGCACTCGTACTCGGCTGGGGCTCGCTACTACATGTACCTGTAATGACACATTGAGAATATGAAATTTGACCCTTACACCGCTATCTTAATGTTTTGTTGGAAATGATTCTGAAGTACTGTCAAAACATGTTTTTATTGAGAAATAAGGCAAGGTATAAAAGCAGACAACAATTGTTGTGTGTAGCGGTCTAAGGGTTAAACTAGAAAATATGGTCTGTTGACGCACTTAGCTTAGGGCTCCGATAGGTGATTTCAGAAACTCTTGCAAAAACTTCCAAAAAATAAACTGACAGACTGGGCGAAACCTATAGGGCACCGCCGGGGTAATAATAAGTAAGCTATGGAATTGGCAAGAATAATGTGGCTTTCATTAAAGGTACATGTCCACTCAGTAGGCACAAAATGTAATTTATAGGAATTAAATAAGTGTATAATTGTGTCACTATTCCACTAGTTCTAAAAATTATGAGTGCCTGCTATACTGATATAATCATTTAGTAATATTTATTTTACCGATAGTGACGCGCGGTGGTATCAGACTATTTTCATATGCAAATGAGGCATGATATTTTTTAATTATTTATACTAATTAAATATGCTTTCAACAGGTTTTAAAGTATGATAATTGCACATCAAAAAATAAATACAGAGAATAAATAGTAATGCCCATTAACATTTTGAGGAAACACGGTTATCGCCCCTGATATCAGTGTGGAAATTTACGTCTGATATAAAATGTATAATAAAGCCAATCAATATGTGGGGTAATAGGGAATGAATGTTTATGTTGCCAGAAAATGTCTCAGATGATGTCTCTGATATAAAGAACATTCTGTGCCTACTGATGGGCATGTACCTTTAACCCTTAGAAGGCGGGAACCGAAAATTGTCTTCTGCTGTTGTTTCTTATTTTGTATTTTCTCTTAATAAAAACATGGTTTTGCAGCATTTTAGAATCATTTCCATTGGAAATGATTCTAAAGTGCTGCCAAACCATGTTTTCGATAAGAAAAAGGAAAAATAAAAGATAAACAGCAGATGACAACTTTTAATTCAGCACTGTAAGGGTTAAAAAGAGAGGTTTATCAACCAATGAAGTGAAGTGTCAGAAAATGTAGTTTTTAAATTTGGATTGATAAAATGTGTTTGATAGACATAGTCTCACACAGATATATGTCATTTGCAGTTAAGAAAAAGAGAACTAGAAAATGTGTTCATAGAACACGGATGCCTCATCTCACACAGTTATATGTCATTTGCAGTTAAGAAAAAGAGAAAACTAGAAAATGTGTTCATAGAACACGGATGCCTCACATATCGCTTTGATAATAAACGAGGCAAAATTCCAAGTCCAAAGGGGAGATAATCCATGACCCGGGTGTCGAATCAAAAATAAAAATAAACTTTGCGCATCTACTCATAATAAGGAAGCTACATACCAAGTTTCAGGTCTGTAGCTATTAAATGTTTTATGTGTTACAAGACAAAATTGCCAAATTCTATCCATGACCCGGGGTCAAATAAAAAATTGAAATAAACTTTGCGACTACTCATCATAAGGAAGCTACATACCAAGTTTCAGGGGTTCGTTTCACTAAACTTCTTACGATACAAACTTTCTTACGTCTACAATACTTTTCGTACGAACCTCTTGCAAACTTCTTATGTGTGTTTCACTAACATGTTCGTGCGAAATTTCGTACAAAAATCTTAAGTTACGACCTTCTTAAGAACTCTTCAGTATTGGAAATCCATCAAGCCCTTTGAATGTAAACTTCCGGTCCGACTTTAACAACCAGACAACAGCTGTCAAATCAACTTCCTTAGTCCAGCATGCTGAAAACCAGGAAAGTGAATTGGACTGACACTGAGTGTCCGATCCACGGCGCCTAGGGTGTTTTTTATACGCCATTTTCACTATATTTTGCCCCAAACGAATACACCTCTGCCTAATTGTTGATATATTAACTGGAATCTGTGTTTTCCATGTACATGGATGATGTATTTAGCTTTCCAACAGTATATAACATGTCTATTTGTACTCAATATTTTATGTGGTCAAATTTTGATGCTAAAAAATGGTGATTTTTCATCGTTATGCTGTTGCACTAAAAAAACGTCATTTTTGATTCACAGAATATTCTATTGTTAAATAGTTTTATACTAAAATATCGCTAACACTTTTTTGAAAAATTTATCCAAGTTCAATATGTTTTTTATTTGATCAGGTTTCGACTTTTTATTACGGAATGGTGTAAATTTATGCGAACACAGTCCTTCGTTATGCATTTTGCATTGTTTCACTCCTTTGTATTGAAATGGTACTGGTTCATGTAGCCATGTCATCATCATATGATTACAAGTATTTAAAATAATGTATAACATATGTGCTATGTGAAAAACAAAGAATGGTAACATATGGAATGAAGATACGGCAATACCATTATGCCATTTCAGATCACTGAACGGATGAAAAATCTGTAGTGTCCGCAACGGGCCCGTTTCTGCAGAACTGCAGCTAACATACAGAAACAGAACATATTCTTCAATAAAGGCATTACAATATCTCCACACACACCCAATATTTGTTGTTTGAAACAAAAGCCTAACCTTAACCTATAAGAATGAAATGAATGTGTCCGCAACGTTGTAGTGTCCGCAACGCAAATTTGACTTATATATTTACGTACCGTTAAGTAATAGATTTTGATTTATTTTGGCATCAGTGTCTAAAAATTAATATTTTTTGTTGAATAAACTCAAAGAAAGAAAAAAACAAGTGCATTTTTTTCATTTGCAATGGTATAACATAAAATTAGGATGTTTTACATATTAAGTTCCATGCACCAACGTGAAAACATAACTGATTAAAAAAATATATTAAACTGGTAACACCTACAGAGTATTCCTGTTGGGTGTATAACATTATTTACATATCCGTTAAACTATACATAAAGCAGGGATACAGTTTTCTGTATTTGTTGCGGACACTACGCATTCCCAAACGAAAGTAATATAGAACAAGTTACATACCAAATTATCACTGAGGTACAAACAATGTACTTTTCAGTACTAGATCAAATATGTTAATATGACCACATACAACAAGGTACAAGTTAGGTACTTTCTATCAGACTGGTCAGTCATATAAAGGTACCTCATTGATATCCCAATTGAA
Source organism: Conchocele bisecta (assembly GCA_029237695.1). Taxonomy (NCBI): domain Eukaryota; kingdom Metazoa; phylum Mollusca; class Bivalvia; order Lucinida; family Thyasiridae; genus Conchocele; species Conchocele bisecta. The sequence goes on from CM055268.1 coordinate 88,577,011, forward strand.
TCGCAATGGCATCTTGTTAGACTATGTACAACACTGTTAGTGAAGTACAGTAATATTATGTTGTTAAGAGTTGTACAATTTTCACACATAACGCGACAGTGTCCCATTGAACTTTTCAACTTTGTATTGGTGGCTGTTGAAAGATTGAGGCCTAGCCGAAAAGTCAGTGACTGGATACAACAACAACAACAACAACAAAGAACTATTTGAATTTTTGCGGGAACAGTCTATGGATGACAAGGGTGCCAAAAAGAAGCCAAAAGGAAAAAAGACCACAAAGACAAGTAATATCTCATACCTACCTTTACCTATTCTGTACACTGAAGTCGCCGTCATTTACATGATATATATTGGTTTATTTTGGCATTGAGTATATACTATTTTAACCCACCTGCACACAGATTGTAACAAATTATAACAGCACCAACTACACCGCTTTATAGTATGTCCGTCAATCTTCAATATTTAACGTTCTATTTGTCTAACCAGCCTACATATCCATGTACTTCACAGCTAATGTAGATGTTCCCACTAGTATTAGTACTTAGAATGAATTAGCAAACACATTCAGTCAGATCAGTTCATTGTAAATTCATATCAAATGGGTGATTTCTCCAAAAGTATGTGTATGTGTACAAGCTGAGTCCAAGGTTCAAATGCAGTGATTAATAATATAAACTAATGTTATTCGAACCATGTCCTTATCAAGTTGACAAAATGTTTTCATTGTGAGCTTTATAAGTCCATTAGAATGTACACAATTAAATTGTATGGCTACATTTACAGGCAGAGATGGGCAGAGACAACAGCCACTACATGCAGCCACTACAGCCACTACAGTTAAATGGATACGTGTCAGTCAGCCTCAGTGGTTCGAAGTCGAGTAGCAAGGAGAAATTTGTCGCTCAGGTAATATTGAGAAAAAAACACACATACATGTATCATACTTGTAACAGTATACTTTTAAAAAATTACAACATATGTAATACGTGTACTTTTGAAGTAATTAATGTACATGACTGACAAACCTGAGCACGAAAGGGCCAATTGGCGTTGTTGATCAATATAGCTCTTGATTATCTTGCACACTCACATCTGCATTTTGCATACATGTAATGATCGTATTGTTTGTGAGGGCACTGCATAATATACACATTTCTATGCGCAGGTTGTTGACATGGACACAGAGAGCAATGAAGTCAAACTTTTGTTTATGGCCCAGAAAGCTGGAGTGTATGTGTGGCCCGATGCGCCCGATGAATCTTGGGAGCCCACTACTAGTGTCACGAACATTCTCCCAGAGCCTAATTTGTCACAGAAAAGCACTAACAGGAGAAATTATTTTGTGTTTAAATAATTGCGTTTTTCTGAAACTATCAAAATGACAGTGCTATATGCACACAACAACAGACGATTTATGGTTATAATTGCTAAAGTGTTAAACTGTTGGTGTTAATAGTTAGTTGTTTTTATAAAAAAAAGTTTTATAAACAACATGTTATATTAATATCAATGGTAATATGGACAATGTGTGTGACATTCATGTAGTGTCTGTGACAAAAATGTTATATTTTGATGATTGTACGATATAGCACCACTTGTAGTAGTTACACATGCATTTCAATGTCGCAATGTGTTTTCTTTCATTAATCGATTAAGTTACTATATTAGGAACTTATTATTCATATGTTTAGTGACGTGATATTGGATTGGACCCATAACTCATAGGACCTTGGCTATATTTGTGGATGTAAAAGTATATATTCATTCTTGTCAAATATGTAGTGTCCGCAACAGAGTTGGTTCATGCGTGTATCATTGCAAATGTATTTGTTATTAATGTTCACGGAGTTTACTTGTTACATGTTTTCTAAATACGTGTCTGAATTATAACAGAAGATAAGTTTGAATACTGCATACACATATTTGATATAACTTTCATAAGGTTGTATACACATGTGTCACAGTTTATTTAATTCGAACTATTATCTGACTTAACAACATGAGACAAAATGTCTGTAGGGATTACTTATTCTTCTATGCATATAACGTTCATTAGAATCTGGCTGGCACCTTAATTTCTAAGGTTTCAAATCACCTTATGAAAACACACTTTTATCCTGAACATGTAGTGTCTGCAACACAATTATGCACTATATGATTTACTTGATTAACAAATAAATCTCCTTTCATGACATACCAATTTGTGTTTATTTTGAAGAGTACACCCAGCCTGTTGATACCAGTTACCCTTCTACAGAAACTAAGACCAATTTGTGAAATAAATGGTAATAGAACCAAAGTAAACTAATTTTGCATGAAAAATAGGAAACCTGTAATAAAAAAAAATCACAATTTATACAGACACAATACCGGAATGTTATGTTAAACTTTTGTGTTTTGATGTATTTCAATGAATTTGACAAAAAATAAAATCAATGTATTTAAGATCATTTGAGAAATATGACTACATAACAGCAGTATACATGTAGTGTCCGCAACAGCATTACTGTCAAAATGGAAAGAGCTGTAACTTTTGAACGGCTCAAGTTTTAGCAATACTATTTCAGGGCTATATGGTCAGAAAGTAAATCAATCGGTACATATGAAATATTTTCCAGTGAGGACTACGGTACTTCATATTTTATCCTTAGGTGCAACATACCGGAGCAAAATATAGTGAAAATGGCGATAGGCTTTTTTTACAGTTCACCATGGTCTTGTTCCTCGGTTGGAAAACTGATGTCGTCCAGTCGATTATTGATGGCTGAGACAACATCATTAATACACCGAGAAACCGAACTCCTAGAGACACCATGGATGTCGCCAGCCTCGGACTAGAACTCACCTTTTGCCAGGTAGCACAGGGTAACCAAGTGCTCGAGTCTTTGATGATCTGTATACTATACGGGCCATGGAGTTGCTATATTGACCATCTTAGTGTATGCAATCCATCAGTAACTTTATTCTCTTGTGGCGTTTGACACATACCACACATAATTTGACATACCCATAAATACAAGTTTTTGCAACATCCTATTGGTTGTTTTCATCACACTTATATACAAAGTCTGATTTCCTATTACTTTTAGGGGAAGGGGCTAAGTGGCTTTGGTGTGGTATGGACCTGGAACCAGGTTGGTTTATTCTAATTTCATGGCTGGATATACATTTTTTTCGATGTAAATATTCCAGTTCTGATTTTGGGATTTCCCCCCAATGCAGCAGGTTGAATACAGGATCAAACCAGTTGACCAGGCCTTGCATGACCATAACCTGTTGTATAGCTTTCGGTCATAATATTTATAGCACGCTGTTGTCATATCTGTCTATAATGTATTGCACCACATTGTAATACTTTTTCTGTCATATTATTTGCTGAAGGTGTCAAACGGTCGAAGTGATAAAACTGTAAGATGGCTGTACATACAAAGATGGCATAGATGGCAACTCGATGTACCATATAGTATACAGTAACAAAAAAATGTTGTTACATATATTACTTTTGAAAGTTACTTGATTTGTGTTGTCATCCAATTCACCTCTACACCACACTACAATTATAGTGAATCACTCCTCCTTAAACCACATTATTTCAGGCTGCATTTGCTGGTTAACTGATCAGCAGGTAAAATTATAGTGAGTCACTACCGGTACTCTATAAGCCACGTTATATCAGGCTGCATTTGCTGGACTAACTGATCAGCAGGTCCAAGTATAGTGAGTCACTACTCTATAAGCCACGTTATATCTGGGTTGCATTTGCTGGCTAACTGATAAGCAGCTAAAACTAGAAATTCCGGTCTGTCTACGCACTTAGGGCCCCTATAAGTGATTTGAGAAACTTACAAAAACTTCCAAAAATAAACAGATGGACAGACAAAAACAAAACAGACGTACGATCAGTAGTGAGGGTAATTGTATTAATGCGGAAGGATGTATCGTTACTAAGTAATGCCAAAAATAAGCGAACAGACAGACGGAAGGATAGGGCGAAACCTATAGGGCGAAATATGCACCACCGATTTCATGGAATAGATGTATGGCGACCATGACACTTGCGATAAAAAATCTTCGTACGACAGCCCAATACCTATCGTAGACTTACGACAGGGTTCCCACACAAAAGCTGATCTAACATTCCCTGACATTTCCCTGACAAAATGCCATTTTTCCCTGACAAAAAATGAGCGACGTCATCAACTTAAATGTGTGGTATTATTGCTGCAAGATCAAAGCCTTAACATGTGAACTCTAAATTAATGTTGGCCTTCATATCCGCCCCTTCAGTCAACCATAACCACCTTTTTGGATGTACATGTATTTTGATAATTTTGTGGAAACAAGTACACAATCGCTGGCTACATATGAAGAATAAAAAACATCCATATACTTAAATGTATGTCTAACTTTTCTTCACATGTCGCATGTATCTATGTTTGTTTCACACATGTAACATCATTACCATTGGCATCAAAGGTAAACATACATAGTATGGCATGTATACACTGTTTTACTTAACAAATGTATCAAGTTCAGGATATTTAAAACTTATACGGTAATCAGGTAATCAATTGCGCTTTAGTTCCCATTAACTCTTTGCATGCTGGGAAACTTGTGGGCTATAAATAGTTCAAAACTAGCGGACAAAAATTCATCATATTTTCTTTTATTTCTCCTTGTAAATATCATGAATATGTCTTGGAATTTCATTAGAATTGAGTCCTGAGGACTCAATTCTAATGAAATTCCAAGACATATTTACAGAGAGAAATAAAACATATAGTCCTAATTTGTTTGGCGGATATTTTCGCCGCTAGCATGCAAAGAGTTAAGGTATTAGGTAACATATAGGTAATTGCTTCATAAGAGTGATGTGATATCGATGGTCTAGTAACATAAGTCGTAACTTATGTTACTAGACCATCGATATATGAATATAACATATGTGAATATTGTCTTGTTACTGTATACTATTATGGAGCATTGAGTTGCCATCTCTGCCATCTTTGTATGTACAAGCCATCAAACAGACACAAACAGCAAGTAATATGACAGTAAACCAAATAAAATTTGGTGCAATACATAATAGAGATCGGACAACGGCAAGCTATAAATATTATGCCAGCAAACAATACAAAAGACGAGATATCTGAGCATTTCTCCCATCAGTCTCAAAGTAAATTTCAACATGTAAACTTTCCAATCTGATGCACAGCCTATGTTACTGTACACGTTAGCCATAGGTAAAGCCATATTTACTCGCATAGTAGGTGACTAGACACCAGGGAAAATACACTCAGGTAACTGCTTACCGGTAACTGGATTTTATACAGTACAGTAGTGGGTATATATGGTATGTGTTGTGTGGTTTGCCAGGTACAAGTGATACACTGTGCAATTTTCTGTGTATGAAGTTATTTATAATGGTGGTTCATGTTGTTAAAAACACAGGCACAAACCTGTCCAGAAAACTGACATATTTTACAGTTTGGTGTAATATAATTAATAGGAGTCCGTTCTCCTGGCTTTTCTACATGTGATTAGCTACATTATATCATATGTTCTACTTCAGATTTTGAGTTCTTTGTCAAACGGCAGAACGGCTGAAACTGGCTGATGGCTGGAACAGACAAAGACGGCCAACTTGGCCATCCCATGTGCCGTATAGGATACAGTAACGAGGCAGTGTTCACATATATGTTATACATATATTCCATCACATTTACGAAGCAATTATCTTTGACTCAAACGATGATCTCTGGTATATAGTTGGTCTTTAAAGTTATAAACCAAAGCCATTTAATTTTCCCAGCATACGGGCATGGAAGGTCCTAGAGCCAATTCCCACCCTAAAATATAATCATGGAACTGAACTGATTTTCTCAGCAAAAGAAGGACTAACAATAACGAGGATGGCCGCGGCCCGCATGTCGAGCCCGCCGAGTCATTTGTTGGTCTCAGAGTCTATTTATTTTAGTTTGATGCCCAATAAGCATACAAAGTTTCAAGCAAATCTGACTTACAGTTACAGAGATAGTAGGTATGTGAAAACTTTAAAGCAAATTTTGACAGAAACTTTAACGCAAACTTCTAAGTCATTTGACCTTGACATAGGGGCACAGGGGCCGCATGAGTGGGACACAGAATGAATATATGGATGATGACTAATAAGCATATGAAGTTTCAAGTCAATGTGACTTAGGACTGCAGAGATATAAGGTATTTAAAAAGTTTAACGCAGATTTCGAAACACAAACTTCTAAGTCATTTGACCTTGAACTTGGGCACAGGGGCCATATGAGTGGAATACAGCATGAATATATGGATGATGACTAATACGCATATGAAGTTTCAAGTCAATGTGACTTAGGACTGCAGAGATATAAGGTATTTAACTTTAACGCAGATTTCGGACGGACTGCCGGACACACGGACGGACGCACGGATGGACGTTCCTATAAATGGATACTTATGTGGCTAACCCTAACCTTTTCCTTTGTTCATCCCTATTGTTCTGTAGCCACATAAACCCATTTTTAGCCACATAAAATCACGGAACAATAGAATATTCCATAACCTATTGTTCTCCTAGCCACATACCGGTATGTATCCATTTGTAAGCTCGGACGGACGTACTAACATATTGGCTATTTGTTCTTTAAAAGATCAAAGGAACAGCCCCTAAACTACAATAGGTTTAGGGGCTAACGGAATAAATCTATTGTATTCTATTGTCTTAGGCTCCTACCCCTAGCCACTAAACCCCCAATGTTAACCCGGACGCACGGACGCACGGACATATAATATCTAATATTTGATGAATAAGCCATGGAGCTTTCACTGTATGAAGGTGTGCATTAACTATTTCATAAGAGTACAGGTGCATATGGCCTGCTAAGTCAGTATAAGCTGGTATCCACAAGAGACCTAGTTGCGGGAAGTAACTCTGCAGAATCAAAAATCCAAATACATTTTGCGCATCTACTCATCATTAGGAAGCTACATACCAAGTTTTAGGTCTGTAGCTAGAACGGTTTAAAAGTTTTACAACTTACAAGGTTGGTGACGGACGGACGGACAGGACAGATGGACAAAGATAACACTAAATGCCCCCTCCACTATTGTGGTGGGGCATAATAAACTTTAGCGTTCAGTACATGTATAATCTATGGTGGGCTTAGGCCCTATGTGAGATATGGTTTTCAGTAGAATATGAAGTTGGAAGTTTATGTTTCTTCTAGCTATGTCTCCGAAAACATAACTTAAAGTTACTGCGAAAAGAGTAAGCGTGCGACCTCCGCGATGCAGCAAAGTTTGTTCTTTTCGTATCACAGACAGACAATTACCGTCTTCAAAATCTTCTAAAATCTTGATTTCTCAGCTTTATTTGTCAAATATTATTACCTGTAGGTGATTGGGCTTGGAATGTGACAGTAATATACACCATTATAGTGTGTTTTTCTGCTTTTTTCATTGATATTGGCTTCCTGATGGACAATTAAGAAGTTCGGGAAAGTGGCGCGACATCGCGACGCTGTTCCAAAATTTGCCAAATTTAGGCGTAAGTGTATGTTTTCGCACATCGGTATAGCACCAATACACTCAACAAATAATGTTTTTCCTTTCCTGCTGTGTCATAAAGCAAATTTCTTGACTGACCGTTCCAAGCCAGTATCCTTTTCTATCTCGACCATTCCAGAGTGGCATACATGTTGGTATAGTTTGAGTGTTGAGTCTTTATATGTAGAATGGTTTCCTATAACACTATTTAGGGTAATGCTATGTAATTTTATGGACAGTTGTGCTTTTAATCGATTATCTATTAAAATTCTCCATAGTTCTGTAGTACATGTAGCTCAATTTAAGGCAGATTGTGGACAGTCACATGGTGGAGTTACACAGCTGCTGTATGACAACCCTTTGAGATATTTGCTCCAAACTTGGTACTGTATCAAGGAATAGAACCTAGTTTTGAATAGTGAATATTGCAGAATGATTTGTAGTGAGACTGGTACACTTATTGGGTTAGAGAATACCAAATGGTGCCAAGGGGGTATGCAAAAGTAGTCCAGTGTAAAAAAAAATAATGCAGGTGTTTTGAGGTCACAGACACAGTTTGCTTGCAAATCTTGATCCACTTGAGGATCAGTTTGGGTTGATTTTAACACCAGTCTTCAGCAACATTTGTAGCATTTAAAAGAAAACACTGAACCTGTTAGTCACGTGATGTAAACAGTTTCTGTGGCCAAAATATGTAAACAATATTGGGGGACATGACGAGGTTGGATTTTTCTTTCTTAGGAGTAGTGAACCAATTGTTTAATGCATGCAGAACCAGTACAGACTGGTTGCATGTCATGTACAAGTAGGTCCCATACGAATAGTGAAAGTAGGAGAGACTGGCCTTATTGGATGGGATTCGGTTACATTATATAGTAAAACTCTTTGGTGTGTTCTAACCTAATATACATGTAGATATATACAATGTACATATCTTAGAAAAAGTCCTGTTAATCTCTATTTGAAATGGGAAATATTCTTCGGCGGAGTACCATTTCTTCAAATTCATATACCATTCCAAATGGAAAAAACAAAGCATGGTTATCCCCTAAAAGACTAACTGTCTTCGGTGATGATCTCTATACAGATCCCCGGGGGTAGTTCTCCTGATGTGACCATCAAGGTTTCATCCACGGAGGGAACCTCAGCATCGTCTTCATTATCATTTGTTGACATTTCAACCAAGTCGCTAACCTGTAAATAAATAACAGAGCTCCAGACAAGGTGCTTATTGGTGTATTTTACGCACTTATTTTAGCAGAATATGCATTGATTATCAAAAGTGGGTGTACAAAATACTCACAGCAATGTGAAAATATGCATTTTCAAATTTAGTAGTGAAATTGCTGAAATAAAGTTGAACATTTACTTTTTAATTGTTTTTTCTTCTTCATCTGTTCCCTATTTGATAAGGAAGAAAATCTGTAATACATTTGTAAAAGTAAAATACACAATGAATTTGAAATCTGGGGGTATAATACTCTTTAGACTCAAAAACTTATCTGGAGCGCTGAAGAAAATTGACTTTGTTGATGATGGTAAAATTTGTTTGTTTATTGGTGTTTAATAGCCTAGCCTATCAACAGCTAAGGTCATATGTAAGGCCGAGCAAATGGGTTTGATCCCGTTTGAACCTGCTGCATTTGGGTGGGCCCCTTTCCCTAAAATAGGATTATGAATAATCGTAATACTCACATTAGGGGCATAACCAGATTCAACTGTCACATACAAAATGCCAAAGACGTATGTGAGGGCCAAACCAGGTCTTCAGTCGGAATTTCGTTAAGGATGAATCCGATCATTAATTTTCCCATCGCATTCTCCCACCTACCACCCACTGATGATGGTAAAGTATTTCGTAGTAACGAAACAGAAATACTCATAAATTCCCATAGAAAAACAGTTTTTTTCGCAATAAAAGCAATATTTGCTGGAATTTCATCAAATAAAATAAATAGGGGGAGGGTGACTATTTGTCATTGGTAAAACAGTACTTACAATTAAATATTTTTAAATCTAATGTGTTTAATAGCCAAAAGTTCATTGGCAGCAAAATGTAGAACAGACAGTACTGTGTGCAATTAAGCTGACCAGTGTGTCAAGGTGTAATTTGTTTGCCCATATTGTCAGTTGTCACTGATAATCTGGTATATTATTGATAGGATCTATCTAATATTTGATGAATAAGCCATGGAGCTTTCACTGTATGAAGGTGTGCATTAACTATTTCATAAGAGTACAGGTGCATATGGCCTGCTAAGTCAGTATAAGCTGGTATCCACAAGAGACCTAGTTGCGGGAAGTAACTCTGCAGAATACTCCACTATCGTCCGTACCCTGAGTTACAGTTCTGCTCTCCATAGGTTTCCCCTGCAGTAGCGAATCAGGTCTAATTCACACTTAGCAGTTAATTGTGACATATTTTCTGCATTGTTCAATTGAAAGAATTGTCAGTATTGTAAAACTAAAACAAACTTGTAGTTCTGAAATAAATTTTACCATTGTAGTACGACTAGAAAATTAAATATTGCCTTTCAAGTAACTGGACCCCAACAAAAAATTTACATTCAGATTTTGGTTGAGACTGACTGGTTCATTTTTTAGATTCTAGCTTAAATTTACACACCATGCAATCTACATATGTAGATTTAAGACAAAACTATTGAAATATGTTCAATACTGACCTTCATTTCTGTGGAATGAGTATAGCAAATGTACCATAATGAACAGCTAAAGTGTGAATCAGACCCGATTCCCTACTCTGCACTGTGTAGGGGAAATCTATGGAGAGCATCGTAACTCTCAGTACGGACGATACGTGACTATTCTGCAGAGTTACTTCCCACAACTACTAGAGAGCCAGCAAGTACCAGCCAAAATCTACTTGAACATTTTTTGTGGGAGCCTACATGTATTTTCTAAAAAGGCAAGCTTTTATTTTTTATTTTAAAGGTACATGCCCACTCAGTAGACACAAAATGTTACAGGGCTCAACATTAACTTTTTTTTTCACTAGACCAGTCGGGCTAGTACTTTTAGAAACTACTAGCCCTGACCTAATTTGTACTAGCCCTGACCTAGTGAAGCGTAACTTGCATGAATTTATCAAAGTTTTTATTAAATTTTACATGTATAGTTATTATCAACTAACGTTCCATTGTACTTGTAGGAACTAGGACTCCATTATACTGATTGTTTGATACTACATGCATATAAAGCATATGTCAATGGTAATCAATTACCAGTTACACATTTAGTTATAAACTAATCTTCCATGAGGCCCTCGCAGACTTACATACATGTACATGTATATACAAAATGTACAGAGTTAAAGGAAAAGTTTAAAACATGACGCAACAAGCAAACATACATTTGTACAACCAACCCATGGCTAAACACTGGACTCAAACATTTCTCCAAAACCCGCAGCTGTTAATTGCATGCATAGACAGACATAAATGGTTGGCATACAATCGAGAGATGAAAGCTCTTAACTTTTTGGACGCTAGCGAAGAAAACAACAGCCAAATATGTCATGGAATTTCATTAGAACTGCGTTGTGACAACGCAATTCTAATGAAATTGCATGTCATATCTTCACGGTATTCAGAGAGCAATAAGAAAATAAGATAACAAATTGTCGGCTGCTGATTTTTTACTATTTATAGTCATTTATTTTATCAAAGACTTGTATACAACCAGACACTCTGTTGCTGCGACTTGTAAGGTAATTGGATCTTCAACCAATGACAGGCTGTTGCCTCTGATAGATTGACTGCGGTCGCAGTGAGCGCGGGTGTTGGCCTATTGGTGATTTGATAATATTTGGTGTTGGTATTATAGAACCATATTTATCACGTGTATGCTCCATTTTCATTTTCAGTGATCATAAGATAAACAATATTAAACTATTTCCTGCCACTGTTCAATAACTATTGTGTAATATGGGCACCCTGCTGAGAACAAGGCCCTTACGACATACGCGACCAGCGTGGACCCATGTCAGCCCGCTCATCCGAGCGGTCTGCTCAGGGCGTACACTGTTCGTTTTCAGCTAATGTTGTAGCAATAATCACACCAGCAAGGCGAGTACATGCAAATCGTACTGTGTGAGGTACAACAAACAAAATATATCTCCAAGTATTGTCAATTAACGCAATTGTCGTAAGGTCTCTTATCTCAGCCGGCGGCCCATCAACTGTCAAGGAGAAGAATTCACATAAGCTTTTACGAAGCTTGTTTTCTAATCCTTTTATCACTTGTCTTGTATATATGTAACCTGCTATATATGAAATAAAATATTGTTTAAACTAATCAATTATGAAATCTTGAAGCGGACAGTTTTGAAACCTATTCAGTGTGCATTCCAGGAATTTTTAAAGTGGGGCCAGTTGACCCACCTCATACACAAAGTTAGGGACATTTGAAAAAGGTATAGGCCATTGTAAATGACAAGAGAAAATATAATTAATTGAACTAACCATCACAGTTTCACGAAACACAGTGCTAAATCATTTTCAAATCGGCTAACATCGTGATGATACAGGTATGTGTTTGAATGTAATGAGTGTGTCCAAACACTGCTTATGTCGACTACTGGTTATGCGACGGTTTAACATTCAAGAAACCAGTTGTTTACTTCTGAAAGAGTAATAATAAACTTATAACTACACAAATTAATCATGGAAGTGTCTGGAATGCAGCTAATATTCACATCATTACTGAAAACAAGCCAAAAAACGTCAGCAGCAGGCACTTCCGGTTTGAACATTTTGTGTTTTTTTCTCAATTGGTGACGATTAAATTCATCTTATCCAAGGTGCCAGATCAATGAATAATGATTCATTAAATGGCAAATTCTAATTTCCACTGATTCTGCCTCCCAGCCCAACAAAACAAGAATTTTAAGTGACTTAGAATGTTCCATATCAGTTGAACGCAGTGGAGCGCAGTGGAGCGCAGTGGCTGTGATGGTTAGAGCGTCAAACTGCTGATCCAAAGGTCGTGGGTTCGAGCCTCACCCGAGGCGTTGCGTTGTGTCCTTGAGCAAGACACTTTATCCACACTGCTTCAGTTCACCCAGCTGTAAATGGGTACCGGCTAATTACCGGGAACATCGATTGTATTTGAAATTGTATTTGACATTGTATGCGCATGTATATTATAATAAAGGAATACAATCCTGCTCATAATACCCGCAAGGGGTGTGCAAGCAGTATCTATAGATAGATAGATATAACTTATTTTCACTATGCTGATATCAGGGCACATGATTTATTAGCGATGTGGATATTAGTAAAATCACGTGCTCAGCAGCATGCCTCAGCCAATACAAACGATTTTTGGACAAGTTTTTGACACAATTGATCCACTGCGTGTGATTGGCTGAGTCAAGGGCCGATTACATGATCGGCGCAATGAGAATTCACTTTTTTTTTCAAGATAATTTTATGATCAATATGTACATTACTCACTGTTTGCGTATATTTATGATAGCTTCCAATCAAAAATTGCTATTTGGTGAATGAAGCACCATCAACCAATCGTAGATCGTTCTACTTCCTATGTAAATTAGATTTACTCCGGACTTGATTGTTATGATTTAGTTTGGTTCATTTATCGGGATCCGGTCAAAATTACATCAGAATATCATAATGTCGTGCGGTATTGAGGTTTTCATTGCTGATAATAGATTTAAAATGTCCAGCCAAAAAACTGAACGAACTAGACGTACATCAGTGCACACAGAATTTTAAATTCCCTCGCTAAATTATCATATTCGATGGTAGCATTGATTCCACTGTTTAAAATCGGTACGTATTGGTTTGGGTACGAAATACAGAGGCCTACTACAAATATCATACCCAAAGCATAGGCAAACAAGTCCACCTGGAGTTGTAAATAAACTATTTTCGAACTGTCAATCAGCGATCTTTTTTGGAAGTTTTGCTTGTTATTACCAGAAAAACAAGAAACGAGGCAAAGCCACGAAGTTCAGGTTTTTTCCAAGCATAGACACTTGGATAACATAATTATACCCACTTTTTGTAGACAAGATGCCAGATGGCCGTGGCCTGCATGTCGCGCCTTGGGGCGAGGCATGGACACTAAAAAAATAGATATAGTAGATGGAAAAACTTTAACCAAAAAACTTTAACCAGACACACGGACGTACGGACGGACGGACGTATGCCAAAATGCCGACGATATCACGCTTTCCGCAAGCGGGCGCGACAATGATGATAAACACCCATGTGAAGTATCAAGGTAATGGGTGAAGCAGTTGCAGAGATATAGTACACGAAACAAGAGGCCCAAATGGGCCTGTATCGCTCACCTAAAAGCCTCCATAGTGGTCATCTTGATTTCACAAAGACTCTTCACTTACAACTTCAAATGTTCCACAGAATTTGTTGGTACCTTCTAATCTAACATATATTGCGAATGTGCATGTGATTTACTGCTATAAATTCGATTTGATATATAAAATGACCATATTCGGTCAAAAATAAAATTTGACCCCTATTTGACCCCTCGGCCATTACCATTTTTGACCTAAAGGCCACCATATGAACAAATCTGAATCAGCGTTAACTATCGATCATTCATCCAAAGTTTCGTCGAAATCTGCCTGGCGGTTTGTGAGAAGAAGATTTTTTGACAATTTGACCTACTTTTCAACGGCGGACATCTTGGATTTGGTGATGACCTCCATTTTGACAAAAATGAACAGGCTTCACCAACAAACCATTTCAGTAAAGTTTGGTCAATATCGGCCAAGCAGTTCACGAGAAGAAGTCCTTTGAAATCTTTAGTAAAAGAACAACCTTTTGACCTGTCGGTGGCCATCTTGGATGACGTAATCATCTGATTTTGGCAAAACATGCTCCAGAGTGATCGTCTCGTCGATACCTTGGATTGGATATATTATATGACCATATTCGGTCAAAAATATAATTTGACCCCTAGTTGACCCCTCGGGCCACGCCCATTTTTGACCCAGGTGCCACCATATGAACAAATCTGAAACAGCGTTAAATATCAATCATTCACACCAAGTTTCGTCGAAATGAGCCTGGAGGTTTGTGAGAAGATTTTTTGGACAATTTGACCTACTTTTCAACGGCGGACATCTTGGATTTGGTGATGACCTCCATTTTTAACAAAAATGGACAGGCTTCACCCACAGACCATTACAGTTAAGTTTGGCCAATATCGGCCAAGCAGTTCACAAGAAGAATACGTTTGAAATCTTTAGTAAAAGAACAACTTTTTTACCATTTTCGGGGGGGTGGCCATCTTGGATGACAAAATCATCTGATTTAGACAAAACATGCTGTAGAGTGATCGTCTCGTCGATACATTCGATCCAATATACTATATATATTCGATCCGATATACTATATGGCCATATTCTGTCAAAAATAAAATTTGACCCCCATTTGACCCCTCGGGCCACACCCATTTTTGACCCAGGGGCCACCATATGAACAAATCTGAAACAGCGGTAACTATCAATCATTCTTACCAAGTTTCGTCGATATCGGCCTGGAGGTTTGTGAGAAGAAGATTTTTTGACAATTTGACCTACTTCTCAATGGCGGCCATCTTGGATTTGGTGATGACCTCCATTTTAACAAAAATGAACAGGCTTCACCCACAGACCATTACAGTTAAGTTTGGCCAATATCGGCCAAGCAGTTCACAAGAAAAAGATGTTTGAAATCTTTAGTAAAAGAATGACCTTTTGAACTATCAGTGGTCATCTTGGATGACGTAATCATCTGATCTAGACAAAAAGAATGATCGTCTCGTCAATACCTTCGATTTGATATATTATATGACTATATTCGGTTAAAAATAAAATTTACCCCTATTTGACCCCTCGGGCGACGCCCATTTTTGACCCAGGGGCCACCATATGAACAAATCTGAAACAGCGCTAACTATCGATCATTCATACCAAGTATCGTCGAAATCGACCTGGCGGTTCGTGAGAAGAAGATTTTTTAAGAATTTGACCTACTTTTCCATGGCGGCCATCTTGGATTATCGATGACCTCCATTTTAACAAATCTGAAATGGCATCACCCATATATCATCCCTGTGAAGTTTAACCAATATCGGCTCAGCAGTTCAGGAGAAGAAGATGATTGAAAATGTTCACGGACGGACGGACGAAGGACACTGCCATAACAATAGCTCACATGAGCTTTGCTCAGGTGAGCTAAAAACTTGAACAAAAAAATTCAAAGTAATTTGACCTTGACATTGGGCAAAGGGGCCGCACGGTTGGGGGGTAGAATGAAAATATGGATGATGATAAACACCCATGTGAAGTTTCAAGGTAATGGGTGAAGCAGTTGCAGAGATATAGTATAACGAAAAACTTTTAACCAAAAAACTTTAACCAGACGTGCGTTAAAAAGTTAACGTTGAAAATGGCTAAGTCAATTACGTAGAAATAATAGTTGAAGGTAAAAAAAATAAAAAAATGGTCACATGTTGGATAGTTGTATGTGGTAGGCACCCCTTGGTTATGAAGCTGTGAAAGTTTGTTGGTCCTAGGTGGTACAGTACCGAAGAAATGGACTTAAACACGAAAATTTAACATTGTAAACGCGAAAACTTAACATTGAAAATGGCTAAGTCGACTGCGCGGAAAAAATGGGTCAAGTTCAAAAAAAGGTAACATGTTGGATAGTGATATGTGGTGGGCACCCCTTGATTATGAAGCTGTGAAAGTTTGGTGGTCCTAGGTGGTACAGTAACAAAGAAATGGACTCAAACACGAAAACTTAACATTGATTGTGGACGCCGCCCGCCCGCCGCCTGCCCGCCCGGCTTTCGCCAATCCAATAGCCTGGATTTTTTTTTTAAAAAACCTGGCTAATAAAAGGTGAACTAATACTATTTTATTTCTGACATTTTTGGCAGTGACTTTGGTAAAATTGGAACACGACCAGTCGGTCTACCGACAATGGTATTCCGGGAAAATTGACATGACCGGACCAAATTTTTACTAGACTCGGTCGGTCGGTCGGTCGGTCGGTCGGTCGGTCGGTCGGACGTGCCTTAGTGTTGATCCCTGTGTTATTATATATATTTTTTCAGAGACATCATCTGAAACATTTTCTGGCAAAATAAACCATTACCCCACGTACTGATTGACATTATTATACATTTTATATCAGACATAAATGTCCACACTGATATCAGGGGCGATAACCGTGTTTCCTTAAAATGCTAACAGACATTACCGGTGTAACAGGAAATCTTCCCCCCGGGGGGGGGGGAAGATTTCCAGGCTTAAGCCTAGGAAATATTCCCCCCCCCCCCCCCCCCCCCCCCCCCGCCTGGAAATTCTCTCCCCCCCACCCCATCACCACCTTCACAGACACTGTCCACAAAACTTTTAATGTATTTTCATATTCATATACATTGTTGAAATTGTGCTCAGGAGCATACAAAATGCACATGCTAGAACCAGTCTGTTGGTAACAGTGGACGTAATATCCCTACATGTATACCCAACGAACATAGTCATAATGTATGTCTGCTTGTGGAGAAGTATGTGAATAGGCGAGGCAGTATTTTCTATAAAAGAGCTCTCCAATTTAGTATAATATCTATACATAGACAATATAGTGGTGGTGGGGCGGTAGAGATTCTATTTACCGGTATATGCAATAATTCCCCATTAAAGTACCATAACTATTATGTATGTTGACTGGTAGAGAGTTCTCTAGGTTAAAATTTAATATAGGATAGCATTTGGCATGTATTTAGGGAGGGGGGGGGATTTTCCTAGGAAATATTCCCCCCCCCCCCCCCGCCACCATCTACCATATGCATAGTGGAAATGGACGTCTCTTTGTAGACAAGAATAGCCCACGATTGGGGGAGTATTTCTGATGAAACAAAATAATGTATGTTGGTGTAGAAAAGACAGTATGTGCCTTGTATTTGTGGGGGGGGGGATTTTCCTAGGAAATATCCCCACCCCCGCCATCTACCATATGCAAAGTTGATGTGATTGTCTCTTTGTAGAGAAGAATAGCACATTTTGCGGGAGTATTTCTAATGAAATGTATTTTGGTGTAGAACAGATAGCATTTGGCATGTATTGAGGGAGGTGGGGGGGGGGAGATTTTCCTAGGAAATACCCCCTCCCCCCCCAACCATCTACCATATGCATAGCGGATGTGAATGTCTCTTTGTAGACAAGAATAGCTTACGATTGGGGGAGTATTTCTGATGAAATGTATGTTGGTGTAAAACGCATAGCATTTGGCATGTATTTAGGGAGGGGGGGGGGATTTTCCTAGGAAATATTTCCCCCCGACCCCCCCCCCCCCCCCCCCCCCTCCGCCACCATCT